>JAPYZA010001246.1:0-28503 GCA_030522685.1 Eupelmus azureus | reverse complement strand
TTAGGAATTGTGACCTTTGGAATTCCATGTGCGAGAAATATCTCGGATATATTTACTTCAACTGCTTATTATGAAAATTTTATTAAACAGCAAATTGAATAATAAATAATGTATAAATCTTCCTGCACGTAACAATATTTTTGCGCAAGAAAATTTTAATGTATACGAAAATAAACACTTTTATTTTTACTAGATATTTATTTAATTGGAATATACGATTACCCGATTATAAATACATCGATGCTGCTTCTTGAAAGCACTTTATTAAAAGAAATGTCTTTTCTGAGAATATTTTTAACTTACTATTATAGTAATTACAACTTAAATCAGATTTAATATTTATACAAGACACATTACATAAAATTAATAGAAGCGAGGGAAGGGGTAGTATTTTTGAGATTTTAATCACTTTAAAATTTTTCTTCTAACCTTTACTTTTTAAGTAATTTTTTAAAAGTATGGATATTTATATTTTCAAGTTCATTTACTTGAATAATATATTCATCATGTAAATTTTAGTGCTTGATTATATTTCAGCATTCAACACACTCTCACAAAATTTGCTAGTACTCTAGCTCTTAGCACGAACCGTCCGAGTAATCTAGTTCGAAATCCATTGAAATGAGGTAACTACAGCAGCGGAACTTGAACTAAGCATTCGAGCCTTTTCGGTGCTTTTCTCTTTTCCGCTCGCATCGACGAGATGAGCATCAACAGACGCGTAGCGCGGAAAAGTGTGTGTATGTGGAGGCATGCGTAATGCCGGCCGATCGTGAAATTTCATAGCTAATCGTACTACTCTGCCGGCCTAGGAGAATTAGTTCGGTTTCCGGGGCGAGTGCGAAATGCCAGCGCGTAATCCCATCGCGTGCATCGCGTTTAATTTCCTTAACGGGCTGGCTACCACAGCGCCGAGACTGCATTCGGCCAAACGTCTGCTGAACTGCTTCCCGCCGACAGCTCGTGAATTTGTTTTCATGCGGGCCCTGCGTATGAATTTATTATTTAGCACATGTATCATTTTTCGCACTGTGTATACTGATGAGAAGAATTGTTTTTTCGGAGTTTATTTTTTGGGATTTTTATATTGAGAAAAAATGCGATGTGCGTTTCTAGTACAGATTATTGACCATCGAATAAAACAGCTGTATCATCAAGCTGATTGCTGATCAACCCAATTGCATGCTTGAAGGCTTCATGGGGTCGATTAATAAAATTTCAGCTGATACGAGGGGTGATGCTAGTCAAGCGGGGAATTTTTCAAAATCGTCAAGTCACAGTGTAGTGTTTAGTATTTGGAATTTTTTATGACACTGCTGTATGACAAATTACAAAAGGACGAGTACCTATAAAGCAAGCGTATAGATATTTTGAATTACCTCCCCGTTGACCAAGATTTATCTTTATTACAAAGTGGACATATCGATATACTTTTGCTTCTTGCGCACAAAAACAAAATAATTTTTCAGCAATGCAAAGCCTAAAATAAATTCGAACCCTCGTATTCCGGCGCAGATTCCAACGCACGGCATCCTGCAACCGCGAAAAGACCAAAAAAATTCCCAGTGAAAGAATCTTAAAACCGGGCTCTGGACGTACGTTCTCGCGTATAGCCGCGCGCGCTCGCGCCGCCAGCCGCAATTATTCGCCGGATAATGGAGTCCATAAAGCGCGCCGGGGCGCGAATAGAAGAGTGCACGAAACCGCGGAGCGCGCAGTCATCGGCTCGCCGCGCGCTCCTCGTTTGGCACGCGTCCACGCGTCATTTGGCCTAACTCAGCGCACGGCCGCGACGCGTATTAGAAAGTATAATGTCGATGTTTTATATACGATCCGGGTGTCTGGAGTGCTCGATGAAAGAATCCGCGTGCTGCGCTGCACTCGCGCTGCTATGAAGTTTGGACCGCCGACTACCTAATTTACATGTCTCTCCTCTTCGTGTACGCGGAGCACGGGGGTCAGTACAATAGAGCTGCAGCAGCTGAGCGTGTTTGGTCTGCAGGGTTCGCTTCTCTTTAATTAACGAAGATTCCACACACCTGGCGGAAGCGATGCCCTCGATTTTTATCAGACTCGACGTATTACGGGGTTTTTTTTCGTTGGATTGATATTAGTGAGTCCAGGTTAGTTAACTTTTCGTAATCATCTGTAGCGTGCTTTTTTCGTTCTACTGGAGTGTAGGTGTATGTATGTTTTCGAGAAGAGGAGTGCTGAATTTGATTTACTTTTTTCTGTGCTTGTAAGCCATAGTGGCCACGAGTTGTTACATCTGAATTTTCTTTATGTACGTGAAAAATATTCTCTGCACTGCAATGTGAATAAAAATTGCTTGGATTAAAAAAAGAAAATTGTTGAGCCAATTAGCTCTGTAGAATTATAATCTAAAATATAAGGTTAATCCAGTTTTTAAAAAACTTTTTGATATATTTTTGCGCTTAAAATACTGGTTTGTTGTTCTGGTATCGCAATAAGATATTAAAGTAAAAATACGTTTATATAACAATACCATTGATTAAAATAATTTCATAAAAATCCCTTTCTACTCTTATTTCATTGAAAAAATAAATAATAAATAAGCCAACTCGATGCTCCTAGAAAATCGAGAAAAGGCAAAGAAAATTCGAGAAGCAGGGAGTACTGACGGGATATAAACCCTGTAGGGACTGACGCCGCGCGCGCGCGCATTAATTGCTCAAAGCGAGACATCTTTTAGGACGAGCGCCGTCTCTGGCATATATAGTCTAGGTACACCCAGCTCAACTATCAAGTATACGTCGCGTCTCACAGAGGTAGGAGAAAGAGAGCGGAGATTTGGCGAGAGAGGGAATTGTAGTGGTGGCACGACGCACCAAAGCTACTCGTCAAATATTTACTTCGAGCAGCGCCAACTCGAGGATGCTGCGCCAGCTAGTGTAGAGGCTATAGCGGTATATGGGCGAGGGGGGGAGGGATGGAGCCTGATGGGATGCGCGGCGAGCATTGGCTTCTAGAAAAATACCGGGCTCTCGATTTTCCGACGCTGCTTGCGAAAACTTTAGTTCTCCAGACTCTTTTCTTTCATTTGTGCATTGTGATTTGCCGAATGAATGCACGTTGTTTGGATTGTTTCTAGTTTTTATTCCGTTGAGAGCATACCTCTGTTGAATGCTCGCAGCTCGCTGAAACTGAAAATAAAGAAGGATTTTTCCGAAATTCAGTGGCGATCGCTCATTGTTCGATACTCAATTACGTTAAAGTGACTTTCGACAATCCGCGCCAGATGATGTATGGCTGGAGCAAAACGATACGTCACTGGCCAGTCAAAAAGGATTAATTATCATCCGGCAAACGTGTAAAGCTATAGTTGCCGCTCTTTATTTTTTTTAGCCGTCCCATTGATTAAATCAATTTTTCGCCGACAGTCTCATTTCCATTGTTGCAGAAACAAAATTTCAAATATGGACGCTGCACTCGAAGAGGTGCAGGAAGGTCGACCGGCGTATCGTACGCGCGCGCGCTGATTGGGGAGATCAAAGTGAGCGCACAAATTGTACCCTCTCGCAGAGCTACCTCTAGCTTCATCCAAAGCCACAAGGGGCGAAAGAGATAGAGATAGCTAGAGAGAAAGAGAGAGAAAGAGAGAGGGGGGGGGAGACTCCTGCTATTCAATTATCAGACTGCAAAAGAATGAGAGATCGAAAATAGCAAAGAGGCTCTCTCCTGTGTGCACCAGCAGCGGCTCGTATTTTCGATTTTCCTTTATGCACTTACTTCCTATTAGCGCTTGCAGTCCTCTTCTCTGTCGGTGCTCGGCATGTAGGATTTCATGGCTACTTTTTTAGTTTTGAAATCCAATCGTATGTTTTAAATAAGAAAATAATGATTTTTAATTTTCAAAATGATTGCTTTTGGTAGCAAATATTTTCAAATTTATACTTTGTGTGTACTTTACAGATTTTTGTAATAATAGCCATGAAATGAATTATAGTATACTGTATACCAACTTTAAATGTAACTATGTTTACAAAGCACATGCCCTTAGGCGAAATGCAGCTAAATGTAATTAAGTTATCGTAATTACATTTAAATTACATTAAATTTGTGAAATAAGGCTTTGCATATCTAAATGTTTGTAAAGCATTACAAATAAATTGATTATTTACTTTTGAATAGAGACCTGAAACCTTTTACATTAATATTTTATTAAAAGAAAAATTATCAATTAAGTAATAATGAACTGTTGCTATGATAATAATCACTTTTTAAAATTAATTTATTATAAACAAATAAGTTTATTGTTCAAAGAAACTTAGCATTACAAATTCGTTTTTGCTTTGTTTTCTAGATAGATAGATTTTGTAATGAAGTTGAAACATCATTTGTTCTTTATTATAGTATTGCAAATCTAATCTAAACATGAAATCAAACTTCACTACTGAGTAAGTGGTTGCCTGTGGTTTAGAAGTGGCACGATCAGTCGAATTGCACATCCATTCACTTACTATGTGAACTTACTAGATCAACTAATTTATAGAATTTAAAGTGATTTGAAATCCTAGTTATTACAGAGCATGCGGAAACTTATATTTGTTTATAAAATTTTCAGTTTTTCGAGAATATGAAATCTTTATTGAAACAATAACTTGACTTCGTAAAATTTACTGAAAATTAAATGCAAAATTTATTTTATCCATAATAATAAGTAAATTTTGCGTCATCTCAATTGGATATATTTTATAATATCTATCAGTAAATAGATAAAATCAGCAAGTTTTATAATATAAAAAAATTTAACTGCAGATAATTTTGTAGTTTTTTTCACGCATTTTTTCTTTTACTTTTTACTTTGAAAAGGAAATCCAATTAAATAGTAATAAAGTGATAATGTTAAACATAAAACATTTAATTTAGAAGAAACAGTTGCAATAGTTTTGGATGAAAACGCTAGAAGTAATAAAATATTGAAAACTTTATTTCGTAGCTCGAAAAATTTATAAAGTTTCAACTGCCTCAGCAAAATGCCAAACAATATAAAAAAAATTGTGTAAAATAAGAAATCCATGACCAAAACGTCTATTTACACAAAATTTCGTATTTTATTTGAAAAAAATGCGTATTCTTAGTATTCTAACTTTAAAATACCTATTAAATAATAATTTAGAAAATATATTTTGAATTATAGATGTTGCTCCATTTTATGATATTTTATCCAATAGTTTATTAAATTTTGTTTCAAAAATATTTGTGATGTTTTCAAATATGCCTTACTATTTGTTCTCTACAGAACTAATTTCAATATTCGCGCGAGAAAAGCATAGAAATTATTACACTAATTGTTACTCTCCCTTTCGTGTTAGGTCTCTTGCTTGATTTACGTAAAAGATAATAAAGATAAAAAAATGAATGACCCTTATTTATAAATCTATTTTGTAAATTTCACTGATACTTATAGATCAATAGATAATATATACCAGTTAACGTAATAACGTTAAATAGATATTCAGAAAATAATAAATCATTCTTGTTGATTTATTTAAGAATCAGATTAGAGAGGGTGTATTTATATAGAGTATTTTACTCTACAAAGTATTCTGATTATTTTTCATCAATTAAGTAAAAAAAAATTGAAGTTAGAAAAATATCAGTATCAAAATCTGAGCTTATCGACATTCTCGACATTTTATCATGAATATTTTTTTTAACACAGTCAGTAGAGCTTATCTCAGCAGACGTCAGCTTTTAGTACAATGTAAGATCTACTACTTAATGTTTATGACATGAATCTCATCCTTTAACTTGGGCTTAGCAGTAAAAATTTCTCAAGTGTACACAAGATGTTCATTGCATACATTTGTTTAAAAACTCAATAAAGTAGATATTTTACATTTATAATGTGTGTTGTTTTTTAAGATCAGATTGAATATGTCATTAATGTTATATCATTTTTTTTAACTACAAAAAGATGTATTTTTTCTCTTTACTTAGATATTCGATGCAGTTTGACTAACTGTATAAATCTTGTTATTCGATATAAAAATAAGTTTGAGCAAAGTATTTGATTTATATTTTTCCTCCTCCGGCAATGCTAACTTTTTTCATCCTAAAGACAATCGAATAACCAGTAATACTGAAATTTCTCTTTCAATTAAATTAAACTCATATATCCGTTGTATCGTTGTCTCTTCCTCCGGCGGCCCCTCGCAATGCCATTTTCAACTCAGTAGCGGGCATCCGCGGAATGCGAAAATAAACTCTAAATAAGTTCTAAAAACCAGCTGCGCAGAAATGTGATTAAAGTATTCAAACGCTCGTGCACATCCGTACGTCCGAGAACGATCGAGAAAAAAAACAAGGAAGCTCCAGATTTATAACCGGCTGCCGGTCAAATAAACGAGCGTAAAGAAAAATCGATCTCAGTTGTAGTTTTAAGCGTAATACTCTTTTTGGGCCCCGTTCGCGACAGACGTACGGACTCGTCCCTCTCTCTCTCTCACGCGAGCGCACCATTTCCGCAGCGGAGTGGCAATGAATTTTACGCGAGCTGCCGAAACGCTCGCACGCTGCGCATCGAGCTTGCGAGCACATTCGATTAGAGAGAACGGCCGATCACTTTTCGTTTAGCCCCTTTCAGGCCCCAGCCGCCTTTAAGCCCGCTCCATTTCCTTTCTATTGTCTTTGCCTCCCGCGCGCTATATTTTATGGCCACGGTCACACCGCAAGCTCTCTCATAAACTCGGCCCCTATTCCTCGCAAAAACAAGAAATCCAATCCCAGTGAAAAAAGTGGAAAAATTAACCGGATCCTTTACCTCCCCGCTCGCGAAAAGTCGTAGGCTTATTATCTCGCGCATATAGTGTCCTTTCACTAAGGGGTGAGAAACTAGCTCGAGAGATAGAGCAAAACGATCGCAAGCACGCAGCATCAACACAGCCGAGTATGGAAGAGTACTGGATGTAGGCGTGTACGTGAATATACACAGAGAGAGGCATGGGGAGTGGAAGAGAGAGAGAGAGAGTCGGACGGGCGTCGCTCCCGTCGCTTGGCTCTCGGCCCTCTTCGTGGCATCTCGGCTAAGCTCGCGGCCCGGCGGCGGCGGCGGCGTCGGCGGCCGCTCGGGGGTGGTGGCGCTTGCAGTGGAGCGCGCGCGCAAGCTCCGGCTCGGCAGCAGCCCTCCGCGCTCCATTCGTGTGACGGCGCCCAAAGCGCGCGCTCTCGCGTTTCTTTGCCTCGTATAGAGCTCATACGTGCACGGCTGGTATATACCTATACTTTCGTATAGCGCCGATAGGGTAAGGGGCGCGCACGTTGGAGCTTTTTGTGCTGGGTAAGCTCGCGCCGGCTGGTACGTGTGATATTTTCTCGACGACTGCTCGGAAGATGTGTCGTTAGGGACACGAGATGTGAGGAAGGACTCGGCTGCCTTCTCGTTTTTCACTGGTGCTCGGGGTATTTTTTGTTTTTTTTTTCGTAATATAGCGTGCCAAGTAATACGCAGTGTGCCTGGAGTGTGAGACGGTGCGGTAACAGTGTGCCAGGCTCCTCTCGGACATGAAAGCCGCCGCAGTGCAGCCAGGAGGGCAGCGGCGCGGCAGCATCGCCGGAGCATGACTGCTCTGAGCGAGGGAGGCGACCACTAGTCATATACTGGCCTGCTGTACTATGGCGGAGTGAGGACGGAAAAAATACGCGTATCTGCGTTCGCGGATCAACGACCTTACTTGGGTGAGTGCTCGACGCTGCCCGTCGAGAATCTTTTTTATACTCTTTTTCTCTCTCTGCTCTTTCCTACTTTCTTTCTCGGCCGGCTCACGCGAAATCTTCAGCCGGCTGCTGCAGAGGGCCGCTCGAGATTGCGGAAATACAAGCCCGGCTATTCTGGAGAGAGAAAGAGAGGGAGGACAAGAGATACGCCAGATCTTATTCCTTCTTATTACGGGCGACCTTGTTTCTCAACTATCGCAATAAGCAGCCACCACCGCTCCGCGACTGACCTACTCCCGCCGATGCAATAATACTCGCCTTTTCCCTGCAGCCCGCGAGCTCGCGCTCTCGCTAAGAGCGCCAGCTAATTACGTTAATGGGATCCTGCACTCGAATGTGCGCGCCTAGTCCGAAAAGCGGCCGAAGGACCTAGTTTCTCCCGCGCGCCGCGGGATCGTTCGATTTCGATTTTCTCTGTTTTCCGCTCGCGCTCGCATCGCGCGCGCGCCTGTACACACGCCTATACACCTACACAGGCGCGCTCGTTTCGCCAAACTCATCTGTTATTTTATAGCCTTTTTCTCTCGTTCTCCCGCAGTTGCGCGCACTCGGGCTCTTTCCTCCGGCCCCCCCCCCTCCCCCCGCGCGCGCGCTCCTCTATAAAGCACGTCGATAGGCATTCCGATTGATATACGAGCGTCCGCGCGCGAGCGCCGTAGCCAGATAAAATCTAAAAACAGCCCATCGGCCTCTCTCCAGGCCGGACGACACGTAGATAGATAGCAATTTTCAAAATGTAAAAGCACTCGTCGCCCCCCGCCCGCGCAACCGCCACGTTGCTGCCTGAAAATCGTTAAAATTCCGCGCGATCTGCGCCGTTCGATTCTCTCTATACATACAAAACAGTCCTGCAGAGGGAAAAACAAGCGGAAAGTATAACAGAGACGTCCAGAGGGGCGCATCGGCAGATAGGTAGATTCACTCGATGGACTCCCTTAATGGAATTTCCGCTCCTCCCACGCACCGGAGCGTATGGAAACCGGCGGGAAGGCAATCGCTAAATCGTTAATTAGACTTACTTCTAGCGAGTTCACTCCGCACTCGGAAACACACACGTGTTGCTCCAGTTCTCTCAGCGGCCTCCGCGGCCCCTTTTCTAATCGAGCTCGCACGCGCCCTCGGAAAAATTGATGGAACGCCGCGCCGTCGTGCATTTGTCAAGCCCCGCGACGATTAAGAAAAATGTCCCTCCCCGCCCGCGCAAACACAATGCTCGCACGGAAAACACGGCGCTCTATACCTCTCGCAAATCGAAAGTTCGAGATAAATCCGGAGATGGGGAGGCTGATGCGCGCCATTACTCGCGCCCTCTCCTCCTCTGATGATTGTTTATTCTCCCATTCGACACCCCCGGCGCAGGCGAGCGGCTATTTTTGGCTTAGGGCGGCAGGACGCCCGCCCGGCCGCGCGCCTCTAAGTAGGCGAAAAAGCGAGGAGGAAGCCTCTCGAGACGTGATTCAGTGGCGGAGAAGCGCGCGGGCGTGCCAAAGCCGTTTCGCACGGTCACAACTTATACCGGCGACGCTAATATCGGTAATGCCCTGGAACCCCCTCCGAGCTCCCTTCCTTAGCCGTGCGCGCGTGTGAGATGGCTGGGGTATATACTGGAAGCAGTCCAATGAAGGGGGTGTAGGTGGCCCGCGCCGCCGGGGCGATGTTAAAGAGGCGTGGATTTACGGGATTAAGACAGCCTGGCTGTACTTGGCTTTTTCACGGCGAGCGGGGGTCTTTTTTATATACGGAGTTGCGGAGCGCGGATGGCTTGACTGTTTTTTACGATTACAGATGTTTTTTAATTAGGGTTTGGAAAGGGTCGGGTTAGCTGGTGGCTCTGTGTTTGCTCTGGTTTGTGATTAGGGTGGGCGTCTGTGGGTTGAGGTAACGCAGGTTTGTAGGTTTTGGGGGGCATGAGAGGCTGAAGGCTTCGTTTTGGGGTTGCTGGGCAAATATACTTTTGGAATTATCTAAAAATAGTGTTTTCGTATAAATTTTAAGTATTTATTTATTGTTTTGAGTGATAAATAAATACTATATTTAAATGTATACATGGAAAATCTATTATTATTCTTCTTCTATATATACAATGAAAGCTTTGTATTAATTATTCGAAATAGCGTTTAATTATTAGCAAGTACCATTGAATTTTCAATGAATCTATACTTAACTAATATAAATTATTCAAATTCATGAAAATTGTATGCGATATTAATCAATGCAATGAAACCTAACGAAATAATATAACATATAGAGTAGAGGCCGAAATCGTTATTCGCATAGCGTAATTTTATGATTCTCATGCACTTTGTACTCACTCGAGCAGAATGGAATTGTATGTAATACGATCTTATTCGCGCATTGATAACGTAAATAATTATTAAAAATTATCAGCGCAGAGGCTATTTTTAATTTGAAATGAAATATCGTTATTTTTAATTACTAAAAGTATCAGGAAAAAAATGAGGAATTTTCGCATCGAATGCAAATATGGAAAAAGAATTGTCGCCGAGCGACAAAGTCTCGAGCCTCGTCCGCGAACAAAAAGGAAAAGAATACGCTTGCGCAAAGAATTCCAGTGCGCGCAGTGTTTCGCAGCGTTTCGAATGCAATGTTAATAATTAAAATGGCTCGAGCGAGCGAAAGAGAAAAAAATAAAAAAAAAACCCCGGGAAAAGCAGAAACACTAAAGTTATACGCTTTTAAATTCTCCTCTTTGAAAGAGGGCGTGCGCTTGGCTATTGTTATTCGAAAAAAAGCCGCAAACAGCGGGGTGCGCGCACGCGCGCGCGGGGTTTCGGCCGATAAGAGCCTGAATAAACATGAGACAAACAAAGATTCAATCGGGCGAGAACCTGCTCTCGTGTGAATGTATACGTGTGACTGTGTATACCTATACGTGTGTGTGTGTGTTACGATTGCCCTCTGGGAAAGCTGGCGACGAGAGAAAAAGGAGCTCCTAGCTGTACGTTTTAATGGCGTGTCTCGGGTCAGAAAACGAACTCGGGGGAATACAAGAGCGACGTCCGGTCGTCCTGCACTTACACAGCCGCTCGCGTACCTCGGCCGCTCTAGCTCTCTCGCACACAGAGAGCACACAGCTCAAATCGAGTGTAACTCGCCGGGCGCCCGGATTTTCGAAGCGAACAGATGAGTCGGCGATAACCGCTCTTTCTCCCGTCGGCCCTGGGAAGGAGAGAGAAAAAAAGCGGCGAGATTCGCGCGCGTACGCCGCGGGATTGTAAAGCGTGAAAAATCTCGCGCGAGAAGCTGAATCGACTTCTTAGCCGCAGTGTGGGCTGCCGTCGCCGCGGCTGATTTGAATAGAATTCGCTTTACAGCCCGCTCCTCCCCCCCCCTGCCGCCTCTCGTCTGTTTCTTCTCGCTCGGGCCCGGATCCACCTCTCGGCTTTTGTCTCTTTTTTCCTCGCCGCGCGGAGCTTTTTCGCCGCGCGGAGAATCCGGAAGTGTGAGCCACGATGGGAAATCCGGAAATTCCTGGGTGAAAGCGCACCAATTTCCAGACGGACGTCGCACGCGCGCGCCTGGCCCTCCCGAGAGTGGACGACAAACAAGCGGCCCGCTTTTGAATTCTCCCTTTTTCCCCTCCTCTCGTCCTTTAACTCCATTTCACGCACCTGTATAGTCAGTGTCTTAGGAGAAAGCTTCTCTCTCGGCCTCTTTTATCTCTCCCTCTCGTTCTCTATCCGTCCTTTTCTCCGAGTCTCCGCCTCAGTCCCTTCTATACCGGCGAGGCTCGCTGTGGCATTCTGGTTTCCGAATACCTCGCCTTAACGTCTTCTCAAATCCTCCTCGTGTTCTTGAGCCGCGCGTCGAGTACGCGCGTCTCTACTCTGTCACTTCTCACGAGAGAGAGAGAGAAAGCGAGTCGCCGGAAAGCATTGCACGAGGCCATTCTTCCCCGGCGGGCGAAAGCTAGACGGAGAGAGACGAAATCCAGCCGGGGATTTCGAGGTCCACGCTACCGGATTTGCCCCGCGCTGCCGATATATATACACACCTTGGGAGAGAGAGAGAGAGACGGAGAGTAAGAGGAGGAGCACAAAGACACGCGGCCCGGAAAGCTTCGGATCGAAAGACTTTAATTGTTGATACCGAGCGCACGCTCGGGCTCGTCTTCTTCTTCTTCTTCTTCGTGTCTGTGATGCTGGTGCAGCGCTTGGGAGGACGGCCAGGATTGCGAGGGGCTCAAAGAGTTGGAAAGTTATTTTTGGATTCTCGGCTGCGCCATTTTAGCAGCAACGATATCGCGCGTATATACTCATCCGGCTTTTTTCCCCGGGGCTTTGTGCGCCAGCAGCCAGTCGCTTTGAGGAATTTAATTTTTCGCCTTTTCAGCTTTATAATGCGCGCCGACGCGTTATAAACGCTGAATCTTTGCCCATTGTTAATTCCTGCAGGCGGGCCGCTACGCTAGTTTGTTACGTGTCACTGGGAACGATTCTTTTGTTAATGCCAAAATATTAGCCGGCCCATTGTAAATAAGCATCGTGCTTTTAATATTTCAACGATTTTTTGATTTTACGCGCGCTCGACGCGAATAACTTTATTGTCGCTGAATCGATATGATGAAAATAAAATTTTTAATACCGCGGCCCAATAGTAAATCGTCGCGCATGTGGACTCGCGAACATCATAAATATTAATAAAAATGCTCGCTCGTCGTAAAAAAAGGGGGAAAGATTTAAAAATATTTTGGATGCCTCGGCTGGCTCGTTTCAATCAAACTATTTTATGTTGGCCGCCGGGTGTCGCATAAATATTTTTAATCCGCGTGTACACACACTGTTTGAATATTTGAGTTGTTGATTATGTTTAATGTTTAAATTTTCCATGTATTCCTTGGACCATAAATAAATCCTGCAGCGCGAACACATATTTTAGCCCTCCGCGTCACGAATATAAAGCCAGGTCTCACACACACACACACACACGCACACACACGCATGCAGAGTTATTTTATTATTACACCCCTTCCGTTGACAGGCTTAGTCACATTAACGCCGAGCCCGGCTCTCGCAGCTTTGCCGATGAAATTTCCATTAATAAATTGAAATTTACTCCCAGGGGATGGGGCGCGCCGTGTGCAGCTCTCAGAAAAATTTCTAGATTTCAGATCCGGACACGCGCGCGCCTCTGTATCAGCGTAACCCGAACGAGCTCGCTTCCAGCTTTTTGGACTCGCATAATGCGAAACGGAGTATTAACGCGAGCGTGTGCGTGGACGAAAGGATTTTAATATAAAATTCCAAGCGTTCCAGGCCGCTCTCGGTTTCCAGTTCACGTGTGTGTCTGTCTGTCTGTGTGTGCTTTCCACGCGACAGAAGAAAAGCTCGACTCACACATTCGCTCTCGCTTCCACATATTTTCCCGACTTCTCCCGTCAATCCAACCCTTGATTCTCTTTCTCGCTCCTCTCTCCTTTTCTCATTCCACCCTCTCTCCGCGCTGTCTTTGTTTCGCCCGATCCTCACTCTCGCCGCGTTCTTCGTTGACTTTCGATCTTTCCTTTTTTTACGCTCGTCGTTGTTTATTTGCGCTGGCCCGGAAAAACGATATGAGATCACGGTTGATCTGATTGACGGCGTTCCGCTGCAACTTTTTCCGTAGCCGCGCGTCTTAGAGCCTTCTTTGGCCGTTTTTTCCCTCTCGCGTTTGTTTGTTTGTTTGTTTGTTTGACGTCGTGCAGCGGGCAAATTCAATTTGCTTTTCCACGAAAGACGAGAGCTTATAATGTGATATTTTCCTAGTCCGCTCGCGCGCTTAGTACCGTAATAATCTGCTTTGTTGCGTCTTCGGGACTCTCGCGGCTTCTTTTATGCCTTTTTTTACGAGATGTCATAACTACATTGATTTCCTTTTTGCTTCTTCTATTTATTGTTTCATGTTGAATAAAGTCGTAATAATATTTGTCAGAAATATTATTTCGTACGTCAACAAATACTGTTTACAAAGATAAATATTTTAATGTTTAAACAATAACGTTATTAAAGGCAAATTAGTAATATTTATAATTTTTAATTATTTCCAAATGAGAAACGAAGCCGTGTGTACGTGGTTATATTAAAATTTTATTTAAATAAAATTCATGACCATATTAATTTTGATTTCTGTTCATCATTTTGTATTCGTTTACGAATTTGTAAAAATAATAATTTATAACGTCGTAAACCCAGCTTGTCATAAATTTTATTGCGGTCAACTTTTTAATACAATTCAGAATTTCAATTTATTTAAAACGAGTTTGAAAGAACGTGAAAAACAGATTTTTTTAATAAAAATTCGTATCTTACTTGGCAACCTATTTTTTCAAAACTCTCATTAAATACGTAGCAGTAAGCTCCGTAATTTTATCGACAATAGCAACTTTCCGAGCGAAAAAAAAGTTGATCCTCAAATATAAGCCCGCTCTATAAATAGAATCCCCACATTCAATTGGCCCGCTCTCACCTCCATAATTCATCCTGCATAATCCATTTTTACACGCGACGTCCATTGGCTTAACCTCTCGTCAAATGTTTGCTCAGACGGAAAAAAGTAGCTCCCGCTTGTCTCGCACGCGAGCCCCCCCGATCCGGCATAATTATTCATCGGGCTAGACAATCGGCGCGCACAAAAGGGACATTAAACACGACGCGGGTCTTAAGTTAGCGCGCGGCTAGCTCGCGATAACAATCCTCGGCGCTCGTTAACAGGTGGTTAGGATGTATTTCCCCGGGGCTGCGCCGAGCAGCCAGATCCTTTTGAGGTGGCAGAAGCGCCGAGGAGAAAAGAAAGACATATGCGCGCTCAAATTGCCAAGGCCCGTTCTATTTTCCTCTGCTGCAGTTTCGCTCCTCGCTTATTTTTCAAACGCGATTCTTTTTTTCTCTCCTTTCGTTCTCTTCTCCTTCTTTCGCAAAGCCGATACTCATTCGACGCTCTCGGTAAATTATCGAGTTGTCGGGTACGAGCCGAAGCGCTCGTTGTCTTTATCAACGAACGCGTCCTTTGAATTTTCATGCTTTTGCGCGCGCGCTAGCTCGCCGGGCGATGAAAAAAGAGAATTGAGAGGACGAGACAACGAAGGCAGCGTGGGTGGAATCCTTTTTCGCCTTCGTTACCTGCTGCGGTGCTCCGGCTGTTTTTAGGCTTTTTTTTTATCGTGCGCGCTGCCGATACGCTGTTGCCGGGCTCGGGAAGCTATATACGCACGCGAGCTTTTGGAATTCAACGAAGGTCTCTCGCCTCGAGCCATCCCTTAATACTCACGCTCGTGCTGTAAATATATATTTTTTAGAATCGAAATGTGTACCAAATACGCATAAAATCGATTTACCTTGTATAAAACATACATTTTTTTTTAAATAATGCAGTACTTTTCCGGATGCACCTGATCGAAATCCATATAGATAGTTATATAAAATCAGTATCAATTTAAAAAATAATAACAAATTATGAGAGCCAAAATAATCGTCTTAAAAAAACCAGGAGAAATAAAAAAAATCGTTTCGTATATCGATCACGAGCCGTGCGTTTTTCTCAGAGGGCCGTATTCGCGCTCCGACGTTTAAAAATTCAAGCTCATACTCAGTTTTATCATAGAAATTTCATCGATAAGCACCCGGCCAACTACTACTCATCTTCGGAGGGGTGCTCGGCTCGCAGCGTTGAAATTCCCGCCGCAGATATTTTATTTAAAGAGAAAGAACGAGAAAGATCCCGTACCGGCTCGTATAGCCCCCGATCCAACAGAGCGGCAGCTTATTTTTTCGCGATAAAAATCAATGGGACTTTTTACCGCGGCGCCTTGCTCCTCCGTACCCCAGGCACGTCCTCGTCTACGAAGCCACACACGCTTTTCGTCTACCAACTCGCGTGCGAATCGGCATCGCGTAAAAGCGCCAAAGTACGTTTTGACTTTCATTCCGCGCGCAAAGCCACGCGGCCGCCTGCCTGCGCACCTCCGGCAATTTCGATTCGTCTTCGAGGAATTCACTTATCTGCGCGCGCGCGGGGGAATAAAAGCGCGCCCTTCGCAATCCAGGCAGTTCGCGCTTGCAGTTCCTGATATTGCCACTGCCGCGGCGCTTTTTTTCTCCTCGAGCCCCAGCGAACGCCGGGAATTGAGGTATATTCGCCGATCTTAAGTGTATCGACTGCGCTCGCTCCTTTTACGTCCGCGATGCACGCGAGCCGGAGCTTTTATCCCCGAGAGCTATATTTCTCGCGTCCCTTCCTTTTTTTCTCTCTTCCATTCAGCGAGTCGCGCGCGTACGTTTCAAAAGGAATCGCTCTCGTGCTCGCCTCCAGAATGGCCTAGCGCGCTCACTATCTTCTCGGTCGCGTAGCTCTTGAAAGCTTCGCGCAAGCTCAGCGCGCCGCGCTGCCTTGACTTTAGTGTCGTCCTCACTTTAGCAGCAGGATTTCTCTCCTTCGTCTCATTCGAGGATGAATGCTGGAGCTATGCTCTCCCTCGCGTTGGATATAATATAATGAAATATGCACGCTGCAGAGTTAACGCTATTTGATTTTTAGCTCGGATGAAAAAAGCTTTTATCTCGGGGGCAAAGAGTAAGCGTTCCAGGCGCGCGGATTCGCAGAATATCAGCCCGTCAGTGTAAAATATCTTTTTCAGGATGACGTACGGATTATTTCGGAGAGTGGAATAATTGTTTGACTCGCTGGAATGGTCTTTGAAATTAATGCCTTGCCGTACCTGGCTGTGACCACTTAACCGCACTTTAATTCGGGAAAAGGTTTTTTAAATTAATTTGCTCTTATCAAAATGTTTTAATCACAGATTATTTCGCTTACACAACTTTTAATCCACAGGATTGCGTATTCCCGAAAACTAAAGACGCTGAATTTGCAAACTCATAATAAAGAAACGGCAAACCTCAAGTAGAATTTTCGAGTACACTTCTCCGTAGATATTCAGCGAGCTAATTTATTTGTTGTATAAAATAAAGGGCGCGAGCGTTGGCTGTGCATAAACCCCAGTGGCGAAGGAATTTTGCTCAGGCAGGTCAGAGAGAGGATCGAATAAACAGTCTCCCTCTCGCTCGCTCTCTGTGTACTTTCAAGATATACGAGATACTGCAGCGAAAGGGCGCCGTTGACTCGCGCGCACCAACAGCTGAAACAGCATCTTGGCTTCGCGCTAACCCAACGAGCGAGCTACGCTATATATATTTCGTTAGTCCTCGCACGGTTTACTGCCTGCGAAACTTTTATTTATTTATCCATCCGCCGGGAATGTAACTCGCTTGCGCACGCAGATGTATACGCGCATATAATATTATGTATCGAGAGGGGGGTGGGGGCTGCAGACGTAGGGACGCTCTTGAAAGTGCATCGTATTTGACTTTGAGAAGTTTATTTGTATGCTGGATATGTGTTTCGGCTGGAGGAGGAAACGCGATACGCCGGCGAACGAGTGCAGAACAAACTGCGGATTTGACAACTGGGTTAGATACACTGCCGAAGTAACGAGTAGAGCGCTATATTTCCGCTTTTGCATGCGCGCCCCCGCGAGCGCCAGCGGCGCGGCCTGCCTATCTATCTGTATCTCTGCTGTATGGAAAACGCGAAATTTGTGCGCTTTCGAGCGGCCAGCTTCACGGCCTCTGTTTTTTTCTCCCTCGCGCGGCTTTTAATTGTTGTTAACGAAAAATTAGTTCGCGCCGAGTTTAAGCGAATTAAATCGAGCTTTCGTTCGCTGCTGTTTGAAACACTCGAACGACCGTTTAGTTTTATTACGAAATAAAGTGCCAGCGTCATTGTCGCTTATAACTGATACGCAGCGAGCGAAAGCCTAAAAGGTAAATGTCGAAATCGGTCGACGTTTAAGCTGTTAATTTTCGCGTTGTTCGAGTAGCGAGGGGGGATAGCCGGTTCGTCAGTGCAGCCCATTAATCGTAGTTAGCGAGTTTTCTCCTTCGTTCGCATCGTCGTCCGCTGCGTCTTAGTTTGCGCGGATCCTCGCGGCTCTCTCCAGCCTCGAAATGAAAACGTGGGAGTTAATGCTGTTTTATCGCCAAGTTAAAGAAGCAAATAGCGCGAGAGCTTCAGGGTAAACTTTTCCGCCTTATACTGCAGCGCTGCCGGAGTGAAATGTTAATGGACGCTCGGCCGACTTCGGAGAGGTGATTTCCCGAGATTGATTACAAATCGTCCTCTACAGTTTCGCGTTTATCGTAAGAATAATGTTTCTCGCGAACCAATAAAAATGCATAATTTTACTCCCTCGTAAATCAGTTTTTCGTTTCATTTATCAGCTGCTTTTCCATTCGCGCCAACTTATGCAAAATCCCACTTCATGAGAGCGTGTAGCTCGATCGGATATCCGGCGAAAGTCGCCTGGATTTGCGCACACGGACACGCGTGTCTGAAAGGCGCTGGAATTTCAATACTCCAAGCGAGTCGACTATGCAGGCATCGCGCGAATCTTCAATACAATACGACTGTTCCCTCTGCTTCTTTCCCCCCCTGTCGACTGTATTCGTTGGGGATTCCGTTCTTCGGCTCGGCAGTATTTACCGTGGTATTTATCAGTAGGCAAAGACGCGATCGCGCAACGTTCTCTATTCGCTCGCGAATCTTTTCTTATACGCTCGCATGCGGAGCTTGCACGCCTCGGCTGCTTTTTTCCCTCGATGATCTCTCGAGTAGTCGCGCATGGCTGTCGGAAAAAGTAGGGGGTGAAAGTTTGCCTTTCCAGCTTTGACCTCTCGGCTAATTTTAAAATCGTCTTCAGCCGGGAATTCTTCTGAGGCTGAAGCGTATAGCGCTCGGTCTCGAGGTCGCTGTTGAAGTCAAAGGAGCTAAACGCTCGGGTAAAGAGTTCGCCCGGGCCGGCCGGTAAGAGTCCCTTTGTCCCTCGTAATAGCCCTTATCTACTCTCCCCGAGACTCTCTCATCCCTCATACCTGAGGTGCGGAATACGAGGAGCTCGCTTCAAGAGCCGGGCTGGGCTAGCTCCTTCTTTCCTCAAAGTCGCAAGACTTCATCAGCTGCATATTTTCTAGTCGTTATTTTCCTCATCCTCGGTGAAACGTTAAACCTCGTTAAATAATTTATTTGTTGACGTTCTTTTTACTTATACGTATACAGTATCAGCCTCTAAGGCAAACAAAACAGCAGCGCTGATTTGATTCGATTGCGGCGCGCACAGAAGCAGAGGCAGCCGGATCAAAGAAAAAGCAGAGAAAGAAAGAGGGAGAGGAGCGAGCCAGACTCAATCATTCTGGCAGCTCTTTCTTGCGGCGGCCAACTGGATTCAGCCAATAGCTGCGATAGCCAAAACACGGCGGAAAGTATGCAATGCACACGGAGAGGACGTGCATTCCGGGACGGAGCCGGCGGTGGCGATACAGCGCGGCTCTCTCTCTCTAGCCTTTTAGGTCGCGCGCCTCATCCGTTGCCAGAGAAAATTCCGGCTCCCGCTCCAGTCTGTTGCTCTCTCGCGTATACACAAACACCGAGAGCTAGCAGCGACTCTTGGCGATTTGGCCCCGGCTAGAGCGGGAGGGAGAGAAAGAGGACAGCGCATCCCCGGCAGCTCATATATAAACATATATACGCGCGGGGAGCCGGGCATATACACGCCGCAGCGTGAAATGTACACGTCTGAGCAAATTCCAGATTACCGTGCACACGGCTCGGATAACATTTACATACGGCATACATTTGCCGCTCGCGGGCGGCATTCCGTGGCAGAGCCCCGCTGCAGGCGTTATCCGCTTAAGCCCCCCCCCCCCCCGCTGCCGCTCTCTTTCGCCGAGCCGTCTCCTCCTTCGTCTTCCAGCGAGCTTGCGAGCTTGCAAGCGCGGAGCTTTCCTCGCGCCCCATTTAAGTGTGCAAGTCCGAGAGGATCGAACGGCCGCGATAGCCGGGCGCGTAGTCAGCGGCTTTTGCCGCCGCCCGGAGAACACACGGGCAATTTGTTCGAACGCGGCCAAATTGTTATTTACCCGCGCCCGATAAATTCGCCAGTTAGCGATAGCCTCTGCGTTAGCTCGGCCGTGTTTTAGTGGTTAGTCCGCCGGCGCGCGCTCGATTTATTATCGCTCGGCGAGCTTTCCTCGAGTGGATGATTAAAAACGAGCTATAATTGACTGGCCTGCGCCCGCGTTCGTAAACAGATACGAGCTTTCCTCGGCTAGTTTTTTTTTTTCAGTTCTCTTTGCGGGAAAACGAGGCCAGGAGCGGGATAAATAGAAACGCGTGTCTTTTCGAAGGCGACGGCGGAGCGGCTCGTATTCAAGGTGACAGCTGGCTGTCGCAAATGGGGTGCAAAATTCTCCCAGGGTGTACGCGAGCGCGCGGGCGGCGTATTTGCATTTGAAATTGGAATGAACCCTCGGATAAAAGACCACTCGTCGGCGAAAACGCATTTCTCTCCCTCGCTCTCTCTCTCTCTCGCTTTCGGTCTGCGCTTTCTTTGTCTCTTTCGGCGCGCCGCCGACGCTGCCGTTAGCCTCTGATCTGAATTTAGATTTTATGTACATATTGAAGTGCATGCCGTGATGATTATTTGCATAACAACGAATTTTCGCTCGGATTAATGATCTCTTTTTTTTGCCAAGCTGGAGCGCCCGATGATTTCTCGGAATTCGGGTGTAGTGGGGGCAGACGGCCGAAAAGCACAATGTGATTAATCAACTTTGTTCGGCAATGCCGAGTGCGATGTGTTCGAATGCGTTATTGATATTGCTCAGATTTATTTGTCAATTTCGCTACAACAAATATTTTTTATCAGATAAAATAAGAGGAGGTGTATTTCGACGTATTGAAATTACAAATAATATGCGATAACATATTTATTTTGCAGAATTTTATACGAGGCTCCCGATTATTTATCACAAAGGTGCAGGAGAAAAATAAAAAATTTTTTAAGTGAATAAATAATGAGCGCAGTTCAAATATTTGTACTCGAGGTATTTTAAATATCAAAAAATCTCCAGCATCCGGCCAGTGTTCGCTTCATGAGTTTGCATTTACACATCCGAGCGAGCCTCCCTCGTAAATTCGGTAAAATTTCGACAATATTTCCAACTCGATCTGCCGGGGGCATTAAGTGCCGCGCAAGTGCGCGTAAATGTGCTGAAATAACAAGAATCGGATCTGTTCGGCCGTGCGAGCTGGAATCATAAAAGTCTCGCGATCTCACGAGCGAAAAAAACGAGCGAACGGCGAGGACGAAAAACGCGCAGGGAGCTGCAGCGGCGGGGAGCGCGGTATATAAAGAGTTTTCGGTTGGCGCGAGCGCAGAGCGGGATACACTTTAAAACTTCCAAATCCAGGCTCTAATGGCGCCAAGTTCAGTCGTTCGCTTTCTCGAAGTCGAGTTCCCTATCGCGCTGGAAGAAGTTTCAGGTACGCTTCGCGCTTGCAAGCTCGCAAGCTCGCTATACTACACACTCCGCGGATGAGAATCTCTCTTTCTCTCGCGCGTGGGCCGAGCTTTTCTTTTTCTCCCCCCCTCCCCCCGCACCCCCTAGAGCCCGACTACTTCTTGCTCCAGTTTTTCTCCTTCTGCGGCAGCTTCTTAGCGCCGAGGTGTAGAACAGTCACGGAGAGAATACGGCTTCCGATTTTGCGGCGCTACGCGGCCGTCGCCTCTCTGTATTACCGGACTCCTTAATCCTGGGCTGCGAGGAGCGCGACCGAGAGAGAAAAAGCGGAGGGATCCGCTCCGCGATTCCGTCTTCTTAACGCGCTTCATCTCGCATGGATGAGAGATAAAGTTTTTTAATTAAATCCCGGCTTCCGATTTCAATTTATCTTTGCGCCTCGGCGAGGATCTCTCTCTCTCTCTCTCTCTCTCTCTTTTTCTCTCCTCGCCGTCTCATATTCCTTCTTCCGGTGCGCGTTTTCCCCCGGAGCACTTGGCCGCGAAAGCCGATTCATTATCGTCCTCCCTTAGCCGGCTCCTTCCTTGTCCTTCGATTTCTTCTCTTTCTCGGGACTGCCTTCCGGCGATCCTCAGCCGGCGCTCATGCCTGAAACAGCCGCGCGCCCGGGTAATTAATATCTTCGGCGGACCAACTTACTACTAGCCCCCCGCGGCCACTGCGAGCCTGTCCTCGACTTCATTTTCGCCCAGACTGGGAGAAAGAGTCGGAAACGACGAGGAGAAGTAACGCTGCAAGCTCGCGCACGGCCAACCGCCGGCTAACGAGCCCGGGGATTTAATTACTTTTATCGTCACCTTGAGCCTTCATCTGGCGCGCGAGCTCCCGGCTCCGATGAGTTTTGCACCGCGGCCGCGGCTTTCTCTGTGGTCGGGCCTCGGCATGAATTTTTCAATTTTTCCGCAGTGTCTGCGGTGCGCCGCCGGCTCTGCGTGAGCCGACCCGTGTGCGGCCTACCACTTTTGGCTTTGGCTATACTTTCGTTAATGCCGCTGCGAAATGCATGCAGAGATAGATATTTGATGTGGGGTTTGAGTTGATCAAATAGTTTTATTTCTAGCTTTTTACTTTGCGGAGTTAAACAATTTTGAAAAGAGTAATAGAAGGGCTATGTGTAAGGTTGCAGGGCTTGAGCGCTGGGAATCTCGTAAAAGTGACATCTGCGATGCGAGAATGTAGAATTGCAATTAAATTAAATGAATCGCTTGCTGCTGTAACTGATGACAAATTATTTTTTACGAACGGTATTTCAGTAAATCACTTTTCCAGAGATAAAAATTTTAATTACCGAACAATCGCATCTCAAAAAATCAAATTACAAAGCATGAATTTACAATCAACAGCCCTCAAAGTCTACAAAAGCCCAAAAAACGCACAATCACGAAAACCTCATCTCTGAAAATTCCCAGAAACCAAATAAAAACGTCAATCCCGGAACAAAGATCGCCCGTATACAGCTCAGCGTCTCGCAGCAAGCGGGCTCGCTGCTAGAGCGCGACAGAGCCGGTACGCTGCACACACGCAAAGTGTTTTAACGCAGGCGACATTAGCAGTTGCGGCCAAAGGAAATATAATTATGCAGCGGGTAGGTGCGGGGGGCTGTGGAGGCGAAACTATTAGGGAGTGTCACACGGGCCGAGCGCGCAAGTTTCAGAGAGAGGAGAGAGACAGAGAGAAAGGCGCGACGACGCGGGAGATGTGGGCTCGAGCGCAGCCTTGCCGAACTGTACTCGGCGCTGCACTACTTGCGACTACGCTCAGCTATCTGCAGACGAATTATTACAGCTTGGCCTTTCACGCTATCACGGAGCCTTCATAACTCAGGGCGGCGATGCGCGCGTGCATTCCTAATGTTTGCCGCGCCGCTACGCCCGAAATTAATCCTCGCGGCGCGCATTCCTCCTTCGTCCTTTTCTCGGACGGCTAAACTTTCGAGACGCTCTGTATTAACATTTTTTATTCGCGCCGCAGAGGGCCGCTAATGAAAAGCCGTGATAATGAGCCGGCTGTAACTATAAAGCACATTACGCAAATAAGACGAGGCTGGGCGGCCGCTTTAACAAAGCGAGTATGGAGAGCGCCGGGGCACAAAAGTTAAAGAGGCAGCGCGCGGCTTAATCCGATTCTGGACGCTCGCGGGGCCTTAATGGCAGGCTTTCTAAGTCGAGTTTACACGGCCCCTGCGAATACGCGCGCCCCTCTATATATATAAGCAATACAAAGTCGACAACATTCATTAACGCTAGCTCGCCTCCCGGCGCGTTTCGATCCGACGGTCATTGTTCCCGCACGCAGACTACAGCCGGCAACTTCTATAGCCCCCTCGCATACACGCATACAGGTAGGCAGCGTGTGTGAAAGCGCCGTCTGGCGCATCGGCTAGGAATCGCATGACGTCGCGCAGGCGGCGGCGGCTCTGTCGCGCGCGCCGGAAGTATCGACTGTACACCGAATTTCATAACTTTCAATGGCCGCTCGCTCGCTCCCTCTCTCGTTCCGGACGTTTCCCCGGTAGCGCGCGCACGCGTCACGCTCGTTTTCCAATTATAAACTTTCCACTGAAAATACACTTTCTCGTAATGCCTCGCTGCCGCGCAGTTCCATATACTCGCAGCGCCCCGTATTTTTTCACTCGACTCGCCGAGCAGGCGCTTATGTTCATTGTGGCTCTCGCGGGGCTTTGTCCGTTTTCTATATTTGTTCGTGCGCCGCTTTTTTCCCTCTGGCTCGTCTTTGTTGGCTAGTTATGGGCGGGCGGGCCTTTATTTATAATTTTAAACGCGAGTTTCGCGGCGCGCGATGGCCACTCAAAGACTTTCTTGTTTCGAGGGTGCGCGCCGGACGTCACTGGGCTGAAACTTTTTAAATAGCTTTCCAGATGTTATAAGTACCTTAGGAAAATAATATAAAAATATGTCGTACTTAAAAAAGTTGGATTTGCGGAAAAGAGCCCGGCTCCCCGGAGATGGGCAAGGGTGAAAATATAAAGTTTCTTTTTAGTTGGCCCGTGCGGTAGCAATAATTTTTCTTGTTAGACCGGCCCCGGCTCATCAGAACCGAAATGCTAACAATAAGAAAAGTGTGTAATGCGCTCGAAAAGTGCCGCGGAGTATGGAGGAGGAAGTAGAAAAATTCACTTAACTCGGCGCGTGGATGGTAATTTTGAAAGTAGCCTGGAAGCAATTTGGCGCCTCGCGCAAAAAGCGGACCAACTTTAACATTTCTTTTCAATTACATTAATTTTATTTGCAAACATAAACTCCTCATATGGAAAACAATTTAAGCCGCTCGGTTTCGTAAATAGTTGCGTTATGAATTTGAAATTATACGAGCGCCGCTCTGGAAAAGTGCGTGTTTGCTCAACTGCTGTTCCGAGGCTGGGAAAATTCCTGGTGCGTCGGTGATACACACCAAGACTAATTTCGTGCGTAATAATATTTTTATTGCGCGTGTATATGAACTAGATGGAAAACAAATTTCGCCCGGCACGTGTTTGCGGGGAAATAAACAATGTTGTTCGAAGCGGCGAGTTAAAATTTTTACATCGCTATCGTTAAAATGATGTACTCGCCATGCAGGATAATTAATATAAACGTCGCATTTTTTTGCATGAAAATGAAAAATTCAAAAATGCTAATTTTGAAAAGCCGCCGTAAAAAGCGTTTAAAACCCTCCTTTATTACCCCACGGCTGAAATAAAATTAATTAAACCCATACATTTCCCAAATCCTCGGCTTGCTAAAACTCCCTCTCAACAAATCGACTATATCCCCAGCGCAGTCGCAGTCGCGCATTCAAGGAACAAATCGCAAATATAAGTCCTCAGCTCAGGCTAACGTCCGAGCGAGGCGATCCTCCGCTGCGACACCTTGGCTTGATTAAGCGTCAGGCTACTTCGTCGCCTCGTCGGAGCATCGGCTGAATGCCGGGCATCTGTCAGCGTGGCTTTATTCCGGCATCCCTTCGCTCTAGACTGCCTGGAAAAACAGAGGGAAACGCTGGAAACCGCAGCGCCGCTGCGCACCCGGTCATTTTGCCCGCTGAGCGCGCTCCCCCCTGGCTTCGTTCGTCTTTCCTCGGGCTTTTATACGCGTCGGACCTGATCCCCGGGACACGCGGCCAGTACATTTTCACTCGACCCTCTCGCGCCGGATTTGCTCGGTCTCCTTCTGGCCGTGTATGTACCCAGCGCTCGCGACAAAAGATAAATACGAGCAAAAATACGCGCTCGCGAGGGGCCCGCTCTCTCTCCTGCGTTTATTTTCCCTCTCTCTTGCCCTCTCGTTCCCTCTTTCAGTCCGCCGAAAGGTTAAGTGAGTTTTACGAGTATAATAAGGAAGTCGAAAGCCCCACGTTTCTAATTATCCCGAGTGCGCGAGCGAGCTCCGCGAGGGAAAGAGAGCGAGCACGAGAGCCGACTCTCTCTCTCTCCTTCTCTTTCTCTCCCGGTCTCTGTTTTATTATTAGTTCCCGTTAAATGGATTAAAACTAGCTTTTTGTCCGGCAGTGCGCTCGTTACGCTTCTTGCTCTCCGCGCACCGGGCGTTTGTTTATATTATGCGAGTTTCCCCGCGTGTAATCTGGAAATCCGAAATTCTCGGCGTGGTATCGTCGCACTGTATGAGTGTGTGTACGTGAGAGAGAGAGGGTTGCCGTATACTGTTCTCTTGCACTTTAACGAGGGTCGAATTAGTTTACTCGCACGAACGATAACAGAGCCGTAGAGCCAAAACGCATCCTCGGGCGGATTAAATCGTCCCGGCCGCTCGCGCACTGCCCCCCCCCCTCCTGAACTTTCCCCGTCTCGCAATTCCCGGGCGTCTTCATCTTCCGAATTGCGCGCGGCGAGAGAGAGAGAGAGAAGAGAGAGGAGAGGAAGGAGAAATACCTGCGCTCTGTGTCTCTTGCGCCGCGCCGGAATCAATAAGCAAAAGTTGGATGTACGAGCAAAGCGCCATTGTTGTATAGTGGAGCGAGTTCCGACTGCGTTTCTCGGATGTTTTGTTCTTTGGAAAAAGTGAGGGAGAGCACTCTTCAAAGATCTAAGGCTTTTATTTTAAAATGTACGATTAAGCAACTATTAATCATAATTTTAGTATAATTATATTATTACGAAGGCTTCTTCGCTTTTATATAGCTTTGGATAGTAACAAAGTTTTCATGAAATTTCTCATTTAAGTTAGTGGCTTCTGTCTTCTCACTCTTGTCTGACCGTACCCCGACATTTCCACTTGCTAGATTAAACTTAAATTTTGTTTAAAATTTATAAATTATTAAGCTTACATTACACGTTAAAACTCTAATCCAGCAATACCAAATACAAAAATATTTCGCAAACTATTTACAAAAGCTCCTCCCACTCATATAGATTCTCACTGCGAAGCTATTATCTCTCAGTCCCTGACATTCTGAAGCAGCATATTCATAATAATTACGCAGCGCGGGAAACTTGGCTCTCTCGCGCTTGCATCCGCCCTCCAGCCTTCTATACTTGTCTCTTATACTCCGCGACTCTCTCTAATTTTTCGCCAAACTAACTTTCCATTCTTGCAGGCGCGGATATACGCCGAGAATCTCGTCACCGTAGATTACGAGAAGCCACTTTGCCACACCTTCTCCCAGCGCTAAAGTCGGCCCCTCCTCTTCTCCTTGTCTCTTGCCTTGCCACGATGGCGCCGGCAAAAAGTCGGAAATATCAGGCTGCAAATGAAATTTCAAGATTCGCAAATTTATTCCTCCCTCCGAACGGGGGGAGGGGGGAGAGCCCGAAGGCGAGCCGGGGATATAACAACTTTCCTCTCCTGCAATTTTTTCGCACTCTACTTATCCTACGTGCCTTTTGGAAAGTAATCCAAGATAAGGGGAAATCCTCGCGCCTCGTCAGGAGCTCTGTCTCCGTCTTTCTTACCTGGGCTTTCTCGGCCGCGCTTATAAAATATACGAGCGCACCGCGAAATCTGAAAAACTAACTGTGTGCTTTCATAAAAGCCAGCAGAAGCTCCTCGCGGAGCTTTGCCTTTTCGCGGAGCCTCAATTAATGAGCTTGCGCGTTTTCCAGCTTTGACTTGCGTGAAATGAAGATCTTTTTATTCATTAAGAACTGATTCGCGGAAAAATTGAATGGTCTTTTGATACGGGCAAATATCTTTATTTGCATAATTGATCTGTGCCGGGGTACAAATGAGTTTTAGGTGACGTTTTTACAGAGCATGAACATGAAGACTGTCTTCATTTTCATTGGCAATGCGAGCGGAAGTCTTTTATCCTGCATCGTATAATTGAATAAAGTTAGCTTTTAGTTGCAGAAGGGAGAAGCGTGTGAATCCCAAGATGCAATATAAGTCCAATAAAAGTTTAGGGTTAGTATCAGCCTCAACCTTGTAGCTAATGGTTATACGTTTTTCTGAGACCGTTTCGAGAATCCGCGCACGTGGCGGGGCAATTATGAACACTGCGAACATAATCATTAACCATAATTAGTACGGCTTAATCTAAGCTCTTCTTTAAGTGTGGATTCTTATGACTATTCTAACGTTAATCGCGGGATCATTATCGGCTTGCCGCTAAGGATGATTTTTATTATTAAGATCATAGTATCTGTTCTTATTATTAATACGTAAATGTAGTTGAATGTTCTAAGTTAATTAGAGCTTGTCACCGTATGATAATGAAAGCAAATTAAATGAGCTAAAATAAGTGACGGTGAAATGTGAAAAATAGGTAAAAGAGTCAATATTACGTTCAAAATTCTATAATAAAAATGTTTAAAAAGCCGCTATTGTTCATTGGCACTTACAAATATTGTATAGACTCTATATAGGAGAGGTCAGAGTGTTTGGGTAAGGCATATAAACAAGACTTTGAGGGGCAATTAGTTTCCAACACTTAAAAATGAAGTCAGGTACTTACAGTTAGTTCAGTCAGGCCCTTTTTCCAAGCAATAATCTATCTCATCTCAAATACGTGTATTCTGTTAATTAATAGCAACAAATATATTAATGAATCTGGAGTGAAAATTTCTGAATTAGATGAAATGAGCTTCAAAAAGCTTATGTTTGTTAGTGTAGATATTAATTAATATAAAAATGATTAGAAATAGTTGTCTTTGTCTACATAATTTTTATGAAATATTTGATACCATTTTTAACGCTGCCTTTGAAGTTTCATTGCTTTCCAAGGAAATTATATTTTTCCACAAACGAAAGCTTTAATTAAAGCTTTCTGTGTTTAGTTTTATCATCTTTCACTCTACTTTCTGAAACACAAATATTTGCAATGCTACAGTCAATAAAAAGAACATCATTTTTTAACTGAATTTTCCTATATTTGAAGTGAGCTAGTATTCGTGTAT
>JAPYZA010001245.1:0-23968 GCA_030522685.1 Eupelmus azureus | reverse complement strand
GGGTGGCACTGTAATTTATATACTAAATTCATTACATTTTAATCAAAATTGTATTCAACTAAGTTATTAATTCGATACAAATTTCATGAGAATTTGCCAGTGGCTTCTCTATCCTATAGATAGATAAAAGCCAGAACCTCTTTCATAACTGCTTTCATGAACCTTAAAATAATTGTTTGTGATTCTGTACATTACTTTAAATTATTTGAACCTAAAATGACCATTTTATATCTATTAAAATCTATAAAAAAATACATTTCACTCAAAAAATTTTTATGCGCAAAAATTCAATAAAATAATTAATGTACTCTAGTCTTACTAATGCGTTCCTTTATAAATATAACATCCTCCTAATAAAATTGGAGAGCAGAAAATAGATTATCGTCGATTTTACAAATTTTCTTCTTTGATTAGATCCTAATCATCAAGAAAATCTCGCATCTGTGCTGAATACTTCCAAATTGACTCTTTGAAACGTCCAAGAAGTATATCCTTGACTTTGTTATTAATTGCTGCTACTAAATTGATATATTTAATAATTGACCTGAAAATGAAAACACAAAGAATAAATTCTCATTTATTTATAATAAATTTATACTTTTGACCAACAGAATTTGAGTCTACTTATCTGATAAATGATTCTTTGATGCTTTTAAAAGACGAGCTATTGAAGATCACGAAAAACATTAAAATTTTTCCTTGTAACTTGATAAGAAAATGTGTAATTTTAATTCTGAAGCACATATTCATATCTTTTAATCCCACCTATATTCAGCTAGCAGCTGAACGTAAACACTCAAACTGGCCGTCTGCTTCTATAGATAGTAATTAAACTATTTCCAAATAGAAAAAATTTAAGTCGTGGGGATTTTATACACGAAAAGAAGATCCTTCTAAAATCAAGGGTAAAAATAAAAACGGTTTCAGAAATGAGTTATTTTGAATAAGAACTTTATTAATCCAGAATAATAACGGAGTCCTGGTTAAAATTAAATGTACACTTGGGTTTAATTATATTTTTTCGAATGCGTACGCTAAGTGGAAACGCCACACGCTCGATCGCAGGCCTAAGAAAACCTTCAATTCAACATTAACTATTCATCTTTATATTCAAAATTCTACAAGATTCTAAAATCAACTAATTTTTCTATAAATCAAGATGCGTGTTAGCACTTTGGAAGCAAATAATTTATTTTTTTAGTTTAAACATCTTTCGGTAACAATGTTTACAAGTGATTATCAGTATTTAAATAAAACAATAACAAATTTCTATTGTCAATTGCAGGTGTTAAATTTGAAAAATTATTGTATTTCTGCATCCCGTATAATTAGTTTTTAATAAATAAATATTTCAAACTTTTCAACAAACAGAACATGAGAAATTCATTTTTCGTTATAATCATCTATACAACATACCTAAGTATTATGATTGCGAAACTCGCGCCGCTGCGAATTTCGCAAGCTCAAAAGCGCAGATGCGCGCGCTTGTACCATATTCACATAGTACATACATATTCGATGCTCTCAAAAAGTAAAACGCGCGCCCTGTCAACGTACACCCACACATTTATAATGCACGATAATAAAAACAAAGCTCACAGGTCCGCCTGTACGCACAAATAAAATCAGAGAACGCAAACGTCTTGCCTTATCACTTCGACGAAGAGAAAGCATAATTTTATCTGCGACAAGCCTGAGATTCTGTCTTATCGGAGTAGCGCGTAAAAAATGGCTGCTGGGACGTGTCTTTCTCCCCGATGAGTACACTGACAACATAAGCACGAGAGCCGCTTTACGAGCGTGAGACTTTTAAATTGGGCAACACTACGCTTTTGCCTTATCACTCTGCCAATGCAAACCATCACTGCTGCCGCAGCTGTAAGCTCCGCCGTTCTTTGTTCGATTGACAGTAAGCTCGTTTGAGGTTAGGGGATAGAACAAGAGATGATTTCGTTTTACGAGAGGATCGTGGGGACGTCGCCTCCGCCGGAGCCGAACGAGCCGAAGATCCTTTGCGTGGGTCTTAGCTGTCTCGACATTGTCCAGCTTTGCAAGCACTATCCCCAGGAGAGATAGGGTTTGTTGGGATAGGCTTTTATTGTACTGCTTAATTTTTGTTTTTTGTTTAATTTAAAATGTTGATGATGGTAGGATGAAGCTGACAAGCGATTGTTTAATTTTTGAAATAAATGTTTCATTTGAAAGGAAAAGTGAAAGTGTCAGAGCCGATGTTCTCATTGTTTTTGTTTAACACTTGCAACTTTCTAATAGTTATTAATATCAAATAAATCATGAAAATTATTTCCGATAAGTGGCAAAATTATTTATATTTTTATTTATTGATCGTACTACATTTATTTCTAAATAAGGAAAAATGCTTATTTTTATTTATTTTTAACATTCTTTGTAGGTGTATTGACTTTAGGTATCAAAGAGGTGGAAATGCTTGCAATAATTGTACTGTTTTATCTCAACTTGGTCAACCATGTGAATTTTTGGATGTTCTGAGCAATGAACAGTTTTCGCGCTTTCTTCAAGATGATATGCGTAAACATAAAATTGATTTTTCACACTGTCCAATAATGGAAGATGGCGGATGTCCAACATCTGTTGTGATGTTAAGTATGAGCACAGGATCTCGAACTATAGTACATCACAATCAAAATCATACTGATCTAACATTGCAAGATTTTGAGAAGCTTAATTTAGAAGACTATAGTTGGGTACATTTTGAGGTAAGCTTTAGTAATTTTTAGTAATACTTAGTATTAAACTATTATTAAAATATTAATAATATAATTTTTGATAATTGAATAGGGTAGAAATATTTCAGAAGTTTTATTAATGATGCAACACATAGAAAATTATAATAAGTCATTAGTTCAAAAGGAAAGTGAATGTACTGATAAATCTACTCATCAGTTTCCTATAACTATTAGTGTAGAATTAGAGAAAATGAGACCTGAACTGTTAGATTTATTACCTTATGCAGATGTTGCGTTTGTATCTAAGGATTTTGCAAAAAGTAGAGGCTATGTTAACATGAGTGAAACGTTAAAAAATATAAGCCAAGATGCTAAAACAGGGTAAGTTCACCACTATTATACTCTTTTATTACAGGAAATAATAATATTAAAATGATAACGTTTTATTTTAGAGCAACAATATTTAGTGCCTGGGCAGATAGAGGAGCAATGGCTCGAGCTCCTGATGGAAATATTGTACAATCTCCTGCTTTTCCACCTTTAAAGATCATTGATACACTTGGTGCTGGTGATACTTTCAATGCAGCAATTTTGTATTACCTAAATAAGGAAAAACTCACCTTTAAAAAAGATTGCAAAAGCAATCAACCTATCAAAAATGAGATTCAACAAAATTATAATATTGAAAGCTCGGAAAAGAGTCAAAGTGAATTTATCAACCAAGATGTTCTTCAAGGAGCTATTAGTTTTGGCTGTCGATTAGCTGGTGCTAAGATTGGCCTTCGAGGCTTTGATGGTTTGAATACAATTTATAAGAATTATTTATGATAACACATCAATTAAGTAGACATTTTATAAAATTATATTTTATAAAAATTTACATAAGGTATGATTTTTGTTAAAAAAATATAAGACGCGTATTTTTTTGCAATACGACGATTGGTCTTCCGTTTATTGGATGCACCAAAAAGTACAAAGGAGCTCTTTTTGTCTTGTCGCCATAAAATACTGCACGTATTTTTACAAAAAATTATTCATACAAATTTTCCCATGACGAGACTATTTTTGTTTACCCTAAATAACATTCGCAGACATGTGATATCGAGTCATAATGTCTATAAATAAACTTTTAAAAAAAAAAAAAACACTGCAAATATATATGTGTACGAAATATCTACAATTATTAAAAATTTAAAAAAAAAACAATAAAAAGAGATACTACATGATGCGTGCGTTTGTTTGTATTACATTTGTTAAAGAGCGTGTACAAATAAAAACTTAATTACATCCCTGATTAGAATTATATCAAACTATAATTTAAAAAAATACATTTTAATAATTAGAATGAATTAAAATAATCAGTATTTATTTATGTTTTCTTTTTACACTAAAAATACAAAAATAATTTAGAATTGCTTTATTGTGAATTTATATATGAAATAATATTAAAAATTAAAACTAATTTTATACTTAGTACTTAAGACGAAATTCATATATTACACAAGTTCTGTTATAACAAAAAAATATTTAAAACAACTGAAATATATTCTTTATAAAAAGAAAACGGGCATTTATCTTTAAAAAAGAAAATTTTAATATCTAATCAGGGATAACATTTTTGATACACCAAAGAAATACTTTTTTCTCTACCACACGACTAATCATGTAATGTAATTGACAACTTGCGTGTATCGTGTAGATCTTGAACAACACATCGATCAATAAAAAACAAAAAAAAAAAATAAACAAAAAACGACTCTGGCTTCATTGTCAAGAGTTTCTTCCAGTTTTAATATTTGTATATATATATTTATATTATCAAAGGCTTGTCAGACGGAGTCGTTATTCCTTGACGACGACTTTGCGCTCTCAGTCTTGAGGAAGTTTTCTACACATGAACTGTCCATTGTTATAGTTCTCCCTCGTTGTGTATCGATGCCCTTGAAAAAACAACGAGCATATTCTTTTGTACGTTGCACTTAAAATGTGAAAATTATTGTTGAACTTTGAATTTTAGCAGGAATCAGAGCTAGTCGTCCGCTGCGACCCCACTATCTAAGAAATCCTTGATTGCTCGCGGTGCTTTGTCCGGGAAATTTCTGTAAAAATGAAATTGCAATTAGCAGTTTGTTCGGCTTTTTCGACAAGAACATTAAGAGCTAACATTGAGTACGTGTATCATGGGTAACTCACAATGTGTTATATTTTTTTATAAAAATATATTCAATTAAGAAAAGTAATTATTATATAGTTTATCAGGATAGCTAAAATTCAAAAGTTTGATATTATTTAAAAAGTGTAATAATTTCTATAACATTAACGCTCAGTAGTAACATTTAATACTTGAAATTACTAAAAAATTAAAAGAATTTTTAAGTTACCATTCAAAATCCGAATTCATTAGATTTATTTATAGGGTAATCATAGTTAAATGGTTAATTAGTATAAATAAAAATCTGTTTCTCAACTACTTATATTTTTACTAATTGTATTTTAAAAAATAAAAAAAAAGAATAGTTAATTAAACTTGTAACTAAAATAAAATAAAATATAATTTTAGAAGAAAATATTAAGCTTAAACATTGCAAATGATAAGTATAGATTAATCTAAGCTTAATAATTCGAGTGATATCGCACAAAAAGTGCATGGATAAACTAATAGTATAAACGAAATGCAACGATCAATGCAAAAACGAAATACCTTAAGAAATAGTTGATGCCCAGCCAGTGTCCGGGGATCGATTGTTCGGGCACATTTCTGCGCTGCGCCTGAACTATTTGAGCAGCTGCCTCCTTCGGTGGAACCACAGCCATGAGGCTCGGAAACCTGTGAACAAATTATATTATTAGTTCAGTTAATTAGGTATATTAGCGAATTATGCGAGCTAATCGCTAAAAGTGCAACATCGAACACAACATGACAAACATGCGTCTTTATAAGAAAATTAATGTATGTCGCACCTTGCGCCCAACATTCCAGCCTGCTTGTGTTAAAATAGATGAAATCATTAATATGTTATCGTACATATTTTATTGATATTATATGTAAAGTGTCATTTAAAAAAATGTTTATTGCATATGTATTTATATACATAAAATTTTTAAATAAATTATATCTCTTGCTAAACGTTTATCAGATGACCTGAATTTAAACGTTGTTAAATGCGTTTTTAACGGTTTTTCAAGCTTCGCGCTTTACCAAGTTTTTCTCTATATTCGTACGTGGATTGTGTTTTATATCAACCTTCTTTTATTACCGTAGTTTATTAGGAGTAATCATAACCATTTCTTTATTTGTCCATCATGTCTGACAGTCGTTTAGCATAAACGATAAATTATTGAAAACAATTTAACATTCTACTTGGAATATTTTTTCGAAAAATGTTTGTTATATTAAAATTAAATACCTTAATGATTACTTACTTAATCTTTGGTTTTTTGCAAAGTCCAGTGTCTACCATATATGGATAAATTGTAGTAAACTTAATATTGGAGTTCGTACCTCCTACTGAGTTGGAAATTCTAAGTTCTTCACTCAGAGCTTCCATCAAACCTATAAAAAAAAGTTAGAAAGTTTTTGTTATTTATAATTTTAAGTTAATACACTGTATGTTGGCGAATTGAAAAAATGTCAAAACAATTTGAAAATAAACGCTATTTGTTTCAGATTCATTTGATTTAAAATTTATTGTCTTTTATTTTTGTAATTATTAAATTTGATTGTGTAACAAGATATGACTTTAAAAATAAAATGATAACAGTGATATAAAGTTTATTTTTAATTACCTATCATAAAAACATTGACAAAAGCAAGTATTTTCTGTCAATGTAGTATTTATCTTAAATTTACATTTTAGATTATGAGTAATGTATATTTTATGTCAACAATATTTTGGAATTTTTCCTTTAAAGTACAAGACTGTTACAAGGTATGATATTGGAGATGAGGATAGCAAAACAAACATATTATTAATGGATCTTGATGACAAGCAGTTGACAAGTAGTAATGACAAGCAAAAAGAAACGTCATAAAATTACCTCTAACGGCGAACTTAGTTGCGCAATAAGGTACTAAATTGGTTAGTCCAACAATTCCAGCCATTGATGATAGAGCAACGACATGTCCGTGATTTTTAGCTAGCATGTCGGGCAAGAATGCCTGCAGAATCTGTAAAAATGAAATTTTGATTTTGTTATTGTTAACTTTTACTATCTTCAAGATACTTCACTTAAAATCTATTATTTATTTAAATAATTTATTAAAGTTTTAAAAAATCATTATTTTCTTTTTGCAGAATTATTATCGATAAAGAATCAGAATAGTTAGACTTTTAGACAAAAAAAATTGATGGTCATATAAATAATGACAGATGCTTAAAATATTTCATTCTTTGTTTCTGACTAAACATTGCTAATTTACTGTGATAAATATAAGATAACTAAACATAATAATGAACTGCTTCTCCAATCCTATCTTTGACTTGAATGTGATTTTTGGTTAAAATCAAATAAATAAATTTTTTAGAACCCAATTTAGAGTAATCATTAATTTTATTATTATCATGAAAAGTTGACTTCTTCGTTCAATTATGATGGGAAGCAGAAGGATATAATTCGACAGATATATTAGAATCAAATAATAAATAAATTGAAATTAAGTATGTTTTGATAAATCACTTATATTTTTTAATAATAGTTACTTTTCAAGACATTTTTTTTAAATAATTTAATGGGATAAATGTCGAAGCGGGAAAAAATATTATGTCCAATACAATCCGGTTTCCAAACTTGTCGAATTACTCAAATGACATTTGAATACTTTGTTACAAGAGAAAAACACGTACGCATATATATCTTGAAGTTATGGGCATATACATCTTGAAGTTATATAGATATTTAGTATCGTGACGAATTAACTAAGTCTTTCATTTCAACTAGTTTCCTCTGATCACAGGCATACATTTAATTATTAAAACTTTAATTTCTCAAAAATTCGAAAATCTGACTTACTTGTTTATTACAGAAAACTACAGATACATAAAAACTGCAAAAACACTTCCAATTCTCAAAACGCTAATAATTTTTCCCCGCGCTCTTTAAAACCCTACCATAATCAACTAATTTAACGATAAAATTTATCCAAAAAAAAAACTCACCCAGAAGTGCGCCAAGACGTTGATATCGAACATCTTCTGAATCTCCTCAGCGCTGTGCTCGAGGAAGGGTCTGCAGGGCATGATGCCAGCATTGTTCACGAGAATCGTCACTGTTCCCACCTCCTTTTTCACCCTATCCGCCACCCGCTTCACTTCCTCTCGACTCGACACGTCGCATCTAAAGCGAGAAACAAAAGTTAATTTTAGAACGAAAACTTTACGGAAGTTAAAATCAGGTGGATAGGCTTTTGATATGCCTTTTCTTTTTTATGGGTAGCGCTGCGCTGCGACCTTCGAACTAAGATCGTATTCATTCTAGAGTTGGCATCATTCGATACGAGTGCAGAGTTATATAGGCTTTTTCTGAGGATTTCGTTTGACGAGTTGTGTTCAAGGTTCTTGATTAATTCAACAACTGTTTTTGATGGCAGGGAGATGATACCGAGTGAATAATTCATGAATTTTTCGGTGAAAAACTGCGTATAAGGATTTTAAAACAACGGAAAAACCTGTGAATTGATTTATTAACTTATTTTATTTTTGCTTTTAGTAGTTTTTAAACCTGATTCAAAGTGAATAGTGAGAAATGAGGATAAAAATACATTTTTTTATATACATTAGCATTCTTTAAATTTTAAACATCAAAATAATTAAGAAAATCATTATCACATACACTTTTAGTAATCGTCAAAAAAAGTAATATAATGATGACTAAACATATTAATTTTAAAGTGAACGTATTATCTTTTTACTTCTATTCCTGTTGTATTAATTATATTCATATTTACTGTAAATGATCTGTATAACACGATATAATATTATGTTTCAAATTAGTAAAATATTTCCATTTCTCAACAAGCTATTAGACCACAAGGTATGAGAATTCTTACGATTGCCTAAAGGACGGCCTTCACAATCTGTTTTACTCTTCCTGTTGCTTTCGCTATTCATTAAGAGTCGTAGAGTAATGTAGAATGTAGGCGATATGATTAAAATTAAGTTACATTTGCATCACCTAATTTGTATTTTATTAATAATCGGAAATTTTTGTGTGAATGCCTGAATATGATTTAAATATTTAAACCCTACGTATATGTTAATTCACGTTTCATAACTTTTGATTCCACGGAAATGTTAAAGGAAATAATATTTTATTAAAAGTTGACAAGGTGTAATAAAACTGAAATTGTTTATAATAAATACATGTAAAATCTAAAGACTGTTTATAAAAATTTAAGTTTTGTATTATATACGCAGTAGTTTATAAACTTTAATTTGTAAATGAAAAATATGCAATTGCATAAAATGAACATCACTCAATTTACTCTTAGTTCCCATTAACTAATTAAAGATTTCGTACATCCATCTAAATTCTCGCCCCGGGAAACAAAAACCGAACAAACGCCATTGAAAGCCCATTAGATCCACATCGGAATCCAACGCCCATTAAAATAATAATTTCAATAATCGCTCAACTTGCTATAATTCTTTATTCCTCGAATACCAGAAAGATTGCGACACTTCATCCTAATCACCGAGTCTGGCATTGAATCCACGAATCATTCATCGGGCCGCTCATCAATGAAAGCCGTTGCGCAATATTCTTCCGAAAAAAAAAATGAATCTAAATAAATCCACTCACTTGTAGCCGTGAGCCACGGCGCCGCCGAGCTTCTTGATCTCCTGGACGGTCTCCTCGTTGTTGAGCTCGTTGATGTCCCAACAAACGACCGTGGCCCCCAAGGAGGCGTACTTTAAGGCCAGCTCCTTTCCAATGCCGTGACCCGCTCCAGTAACCTGTTGGCAGATAGCGACGAAATGCGTGTATATGTGTATATAGAAGAGCGGACTCACTCTCACTTTCTTTCGTTTGGTCATAAAAACGTGCGGTTCATCGAAATCGACTAAGTGCATGTTGCTGTGGTAATGAGCATGAGGATGCAGATTTTTTTGTGACGTGTGTTGAAGGAATCGTTTGTTGGTGGGAAGGGAATTGTACGCTTGGAAGGTAGACGTAATTTATTGTAGTGGTAGGACTTTTAATTTCATGCGTTGGTGATTTTCATTTTCATTTTGATCTTTCGAGGTGGGTGATTTTTATGTCGTGTAGTTTTAAATTGTCACACCATCAAAACGTAATCATATGCATTTTTTTCTTTTTGCGTAAAATATATTTTTTTATTGTGTACAGAGTAACTAATAAAATTACACCTCTGATGTATTAGTTTACACTAAGCGACGTAAGATACTGGATATCTAGTAGATATGCATATATATTCAAGGAAAACTTGAGATAAGATAGTTATTAGTTATTCTAAATAATTATTAATAAAATCACAAGCTACTTTTTAGATTTTACGGTCATTACATATCTATCTAATGTATCTATATTCAAGGATTTTCCTGAACAATGCTAATTGATTCTGTAAATTAAGTATAGAATTTTTCTGGAGAATAATAATTATACTATTAGTTCATCAAATATTTCAATTTAATTTCTCTTCTATTAATCTAAAACTATCAGCTTATCTTTCAAACACAAGTAGGTCAACATTGGAATTTCTGATATAATTAATTCAACCTCTAAAATATTTATCAAATTTTAATTTTTAAAATAACTTTGATTACTGTTCCTTTAAAAAGCCAAAAAATTAAAAATTTTCTGCTTACTTATTATTACAACTTTCACTTGTTAGTCAACACTTTACCGCTGAATGCAGCTTTAACCCAATTCTTCAAAGATATTGAGAAATAATTATAAATAAATTTTATAGCTGAACCGATAGTTAGCTTATTATTACAGTAAACATTGCGGTTAGAAGTAAGTGGAAGCTGTAATAAGTTTTCCTTTCATTGTTCTTGCATAATTGAAATACAGTTAAGCCATTTCTTATATAACTGTGTTCTCAAAAACTGAATTTCCCCCATTTTAATATTTAATAACGCGAATCATCTTAATCAAAGCAAAATATTCAATTCGCAGAAATACATTAACAATTACACACACTCCAACCATAGTTAAAACAAAAAAGAAATAACTCCCAACAAACTAATAGTAAAACACAGTCTCTATTTATAGCAACGCCAACAGTTCCGCTCTTCCCGATAAAACCAAGCAGCGAGCCACAGAGAAACTATAAAGCCGATTGATAATCCCGTGCATTGCACCTATACAAGTCAATGATGCCTGCTATCGGCAGTTTATTATTAAGCGAACGTTTTTATTGGGTATAAGCTATATAAGTATAAACGCGCTCGGTCGATACATCAATACGAATAGGCTCACAAAGCACCGGTTCTCGTATATATATTATAAGCTTACCAGTACGATCTCGCCGGCGACGCTCTTCTCGTCCACGGGGAAGAAGAATCGATAGACGCCCTCCAAGATGCAGTAGAATACTTTGAGCAAGAGCACAAGTACGTCCGCGACTACCAGGGCGCTGTCGTATGCCTTCACCATGACTGTTCTGAAAAATTGAATGGGTTATTGGGTTAGTGATTTTGGATTTTTGATTGGTTTGATGCGGGAGGGTTGGTTGATATCAGAAATTTTTTTTATTTTGGTATTTTAGTGTTTGGATAATGTGTTTCGCAAATGTTTGATAAAAGGTATTATTTGCGATTTCAATGGGTTGTATGGATTGGTTTTTTTTAAATGATTGACGGAAATTGTAAAGTTTAAATTGCGTGGTGAAAGGCATAATGGCAAATTTTTGTTTCTTAATTTTTAAATTGAGAGGTATAAAAATATCAAGCTAATAGAGGAGAAGCTTTGAAGAGCTGTCAATTCAATGGGCTATTTAAGTTTACAAATTGTATTTTCAATGAGACCTTTTTGATAATCGAATAAGATAAAATAACTGATATACTGACTGTTAAAGTAACAATTATTAAACTGGAATAATTCATTCGATGTTCTAGTTATTTAATATATTTTTATTTCCTTGTTTAATAAAACAAATGTAAACAAAATTGTTTTTTATATAAACAAATATAGATAATCGAAACAAATATACCGACTTATTTGTATTTTTATAAGTAGCCAGCTTATAGCAATACAAATAAAAAGTTACTTCAAGAAATAAACACATTGAGTATATAATTGCATTGCAAAAATTATATTTACTTATTACACTTTTCTTCCTTTTCCAATTGTTCTTTATAAAAACAAATATAAATGTTATAAACAAATATACAGACTTATTTGCATTTGTATAAATAGTCACCTTGTAGCAATACAATTATAAATTTTTTACAAAAATAAACACATGCACGTGATTGCGTGGCAAAGCTTGTATTTACTTATTACTCCTTTGAAACACTTAACATAAGAAGATACCGTTTACGCCTCATCTTTGTACCAGATTAGTTAATAATTAAGTATAATGGTATATAAGTTTTTCTTTTTCGTAAAACTGAAATTGACGAATTGCGTCATGCCTTGTAAGTGCAGTGCACGCAAGGACGATGCAGTGTGTGGTAAGAACAGAGAATCTGCGACACGCCAAGTGAGGGATCGAGGCGATCGGGATTGGTATAAAACACTGTTAAGCAATATAATTTCTTTAACAGTGGCTAAAATAAAACTGGTCGTGTGTCATAGAATTTTGTGGAATATCCAAAATATTAAATTATTATCAGTAATTTTTGGTCTCCACTAAAAGTATTAAACATATATTGATTTAACTTTATTTACACTTTTTTTATTTCAAGAAAATGACGATTATAGAATGGATTAAGTTGCACTAAACATTATTATTAGCTTTAAGGATAAGAATAGAATGAATAATAATGGACCAGAATAACAATAATTGAAATATTTTAAATGCCATGAAAAATTAAAATATACATAGCTTAATAATTTTCAAAAATATTTAATAATTAATGGATGGTGATGAGAAATAAATAGTTAAATAGTCATTTGAAAATCATAAATTTAAATTTTAAACTTCAAAGCATGAGTGTAAAAAGTAAAGTTTTTGTTAAAATGAGAAAGCATTACTAGCAAATAATTACATATATTTGAAGATAGACAGATATTCCATTAATATTCATAAACGAATAGAGATTTACTTTATTTATTTTTCTAAAATACTATTTTTTCCAAAGTTTATTTTCCTTTCGAAAATTGAAACATCCAACAAAGACTAATGACCGTTTAAGGTAAGTGCGTACACAATTGCGTAAAATTCATGCCTCCTCAAAGCAGTTTCACTATTTGCCAATGTGCATTCTACTGGTCCAAAGATGACGATCAGATTGATTTCCAACTTTTGATTAACATAAAAGTTAAATCAACTTTAAACTTAGTAAAAAAGTTTAAATTTAAAAAGTATTTCTTATAAACTTTAAAATTATTAGATCATAACATTACAAGTATACTTATGATTATGGAAATTCACAGCTAAAATATTTCTAAAACAAACAATTATGTTGCAGAATTCGAGATTTGATAATAATGTATCAATAGCATATAATGAATCAAACAAGGTTTCAAAAGATGAAGAAGGGAAATTCAGATAGTAAACATGCCAACTGATGACTTTTTTCAAAACCTTTGCTTCCTTATTTGATTAACAAATTAGCATTAAATGAATGTCATCACGCGCTGAGTAAATATTAACCAGTCATATTTAACTAGCCTTTCGGCTATTATTTTGGCTATAGATTTTTTATTAGTCTATGGCGCAAAAAACGATTTTTCAGAAGAAACATTTGTTCAAACAAATTTTATTTATATTTTGCATGTTAAAGTTAAATAATAAAATTTGTTTATACATATTTTAATAAAAAGCTCTCTCATCATCATATTTTTATTTCATTTACACACGAGTTTAAAAGTAAATCTACTATATACAATATAATAATTTAAAAGTATAATCATACTAAGAATTATTTTTTTAAATAACGTGCTGTACCATGAACGTTTTGCATCTAGGTAAAGTGCGTAAAACACTACTTTTTGCATCATCACATGGTATTAATACGTAAACGCAGTTAATGCATATTCTAATAAGCATAAAAAACAGAGCTTAATGCATGTTGTTTGAAAAATTCCATGCACTAATATAAAACTAGTCTTAAGGTCATATTATAAAAAAAGCCATTTGTCTAATTAACATCATAAGATCAAGAACGAAACAAAAACTCTGTGTAGCAGCATATAAAGTCAAACTCCGTAAAACAAAAAAATTACACATCCGTATTTATTCCATAAAAAGCATCCCATCACTTTCCGTTTCACCAACGCGTAATACACAAATTACCTTCCCAAGCTAATCCTGTGAAGCCAAAACATCAAACAGAACCCGTCAACTCGAGCTCAACAAAAGAAGCGAAAACAAAAACCTTAGCTCTAAACAGCAGCAACAAACGTACAGAATGACAAGAAAAAAAAAAAATAAACAATAACGCGGAAACGGAGGCACCACGAAAATTGTAGCACTCCGCGCGCGCATACGTGCATATAAGCCAGAAAAGCGCTCACAGTTGAGACGCGATTGCGCAACGCTCCAGTCCGTATGCTCAATTGAGTTTAATAGTAGACTTTGCGAGGCTCGCGCGCGTGCGAGGCTCGATGCCTCGCCTGCGGGCACGCGTGTCGGCGACTATTATTATTTTCGTCTCGTACATTGACTTTTTTGAATTTATCTCGCGGCGGCCCCAGCGGCCTGGAAAATTTTCTCGAACTTTTATCGGACGCGTTTGCTTTCGACATTGGATATCGGAAGCGGTCCGATTTTTTTTTGCGAATGTGGGTAGAGGAAGCGGATTATCGAGCTTTGTGGGGCTCGATGCGGGCATTTTGAATATTTGGGAATTTTGGGAATGAAGTTGATGGTGGGGCTAATTGGAATTGGATTTAGATTATGCTTGCTTGAGGTAATTAGTTTTTAATCATTATGCTAACTGGGGAAGAATGAAATTTTTTTTTTCGAAATTTCAGGTCCCAACAAGCAAATTTGAGTAGATAGCTAAATTACACATTGAGAATCATCAATTTTTTTTAATTGGATTCAGAGGTAATTTGGTTTGACAAGCAAATTTAATTTGTATTTTCTTTTGTACTTTGTTAGAAATTTTGACTTTTAGTGAATATCTTCTAGATTTGAAGTACACCGAGAAAAATATTATAGGAAAAATTGCTATAATTTTATCAAAGTGGATACGTCATTGTATTCTGATAAAAATTACTATAAAATATTATTAATTTTTGCTAGATTTTTATCTATTTTTACTATGTTACATAGTAATTTTTGTTACGATTATATTAAAATTTTTTATAAATCGAGTATGTATCCATGTTTAGTATAAATTATAGTAATTTTTCCTAAAAACATAATAAAAATTCCTAAATATTTTTTTCAGTCGCAATTATTTACACACATAACTTGTACTTCAAAATTAATAAGTGAAAAATATCATTGAAAAATGTAATTAAATAATTAATCATTAAATTTTTTTCAAGTTGTTTTTCTAAGATCAGAAAAGACTAATACTCATTTTGATTTAAATTCCTAGTATTAGAGTAACCTCGAAGATAACTGCTTATGTCATCTGTTAGGGCTTTACAATGATGCTTGATTTATCATTTCCGTAACCATGGAGTAAGGTTTTGTAATAAGTGCCCGATGAAAGAAAAATTACATATACTTATGTATTCCATTGATAACTTCATACAAAATTTTATGAATACAAATTTTATGTATACTGCAAAAAAGAAATCAAGAGAAATTATAAACACTCTTTCGTTAACTATTAACATGAATACACTCTCAAAGATGTTCTAAGGTAGAATTTATAGGAATTCAGTTTAATGGAATAGATCATCTCAAGTTTAAAATGAACCCATATAAGCCAATTTAAATGTTCCTCAAGTTTAATTAAAATGTATATATTTATTTTGATTAAGATGAATAATTATTTCGGAGTTTACTTAAGAAGAATTTACGACAGCGCACATCACATATAAAAAATATCAAAATCATAACGAATTTCTCCGAAACTGCCAACAAAAACAATGAAATAACTCACACCGGCTTGCGCAACGCCAGCGGATCACAATCGCTCGTCAAAAATTGAATAGCAGCGCTTTTCGCGCAAAAACACAGACTAATCGGAGAGAAAAAAAAAGGGAAGAGAACAAAGCATCAATGGAGCCGATAGCCGCTAATGAAGGCGCGATACATCAGCCTTGAGCGAAACGCACCGCCGATTGACACGCCAATTTTAGATTCTGACGCGAATTTACGCGATTATTTGTAAACAGCTCTCGCGCTAAAGCAAAGTGCGTTGCACGACGCGCGCCGAGCGTGCCCCGCGTTTTTAATTCAAGCCGCGAGTGTAGCCAGCCGAGGATCATCGTTTTTTCCACGCTGAGCTTCGCCGCGGTCTGTTGCACTCGGTCGGCTTTGTCGCGAGTACGTTTTTTTTTATTGATAGGCGATAGGCGCTGAATAAAGTTTTTTTCTCGAGTTTTTTTCGTTGGAGTGGTATCTTGTTGGTTGCGATGATGTTTGATGTATCAGGCTTTTTTTTTGTATTTGAGAGCCGTGAGTGCAGCTTGCTAATTAATTTTTTATGAGTTTTCATAAAATTTATAGTTTTGTTTATTGGGCAGTGTAATTTTTTTAAAGCAGTGCGTTCTATAGAGGTATTAAATTTGCATAACGAGATGTTTATATTTCGTTTTTTAATTTTATAAAAAAATATAATGAAAGATTTAATCAAGTTTTATTTGCATTCTAAAAGGTAATTTTTGTTGTTGTAGGATTGCTATATACTAAATTTATACATAATAGCAAAGAATTGCTTTTTATCATGATTCAATCAAGCCAAAAAAATAATAAAAATATTCATTATCATATATTCCTTCTTACGACATAAAATTTCATACATAATTGCTTTTACAAGACCTTAAGATTAAAGCCTAGAAACCTATTGCAAGAAAAAAATTTCCTTATATTTTTTATACAGTGTGGTTTTTTTAATAAGGATCTTACAAAAATATTTCCGTAAGTAAAAATTTTCCACGCTACACTAATTCAACAGTATATTATTTTGAATAATCAAACCTAAATTAAATTTTTTGTGCAACTTCACCTTCAAAAGAAACTGAACGTCAGTGACTTCAATGCCACAATGTATCACTTTCAACTCACGGCTCTTCATTTGGATAATAATGCAGTTTAAATCCCTTCCTTGATATATCGGTCTTAGGAACAGCAATTTCGATGATTTATAAGAATTTAATTATAGATGCTCAGACGCAATTCCTTTTTAAATACAAAACAACGCGAAATTCTGACAGAAGCATAAAAAGTAGGATATTTCCAGATGATATTAGCTCTTTGTAAATTTCCATTAATTTATTTTAAAAGGAAGGAAAATGGCAGTTAATAATATACCGCTTACACATATAGATACAAACTAATAAAATCAATATAACGTTTAACAGAACTTGCTTAATTTCTCTGAAAATCATCGTGAATTGTAATTTTTGGCTTACAGATAAAGATACGTTTCACAAGTCAATTTTCAGTTAATGAAGAGCTAATTATCGTGACATGCATTTTATTTTTAGAACAATTTTTTTAATTCATGAAAGTTAAATAAATTCATGCTAATGTTGATAGTAGTTTACGCCGAGGAAAAATTTGTTTTGCAACAATATGTTAACGAAGCATCTAATTAAATGATAAACGACCTCTCAGTTTTTTGCATAATAACTTATACAGTTTCATATTCTTCGGCTCGCGATATCACAGTTCCCAGATATTTTTACAGAATACTAATTTTTCACAAAGTATATTTACTCAAATAAACTTTGTACTAGTATCCAAGTGAACAAAAAATTCAAACCAATTGCGCACTCATATACACTATCTAAAATTGAAAAAGTGAAAAATCACTTATTCAAAGTGCAGATGCCTGCATTTACACTTCGAATAAGTGGTTTTTCACTTAGAATAAGTGATTTTTCACTGTTTCAAATTTAGATAGAACAAACTTTGATTTTATTTCAAAACCATCCTACACCTCCGTTAATAACCGTGACAACCGTACAAGTCCACCAAAGAAAAATGCATCGCGCCCGGTGAGCTGGCTTCCATCGCCGACTGTACCCAATCAGCCGTAAGCCCAACGAAAGTGAGTGGCGAGGATGCAGCGATATACTTTCAGACGCGTGCGTGTCTCCGCGTGCATATAAGCAATCGCGCGCGTATCTGCACCTTTTACTTTTTCGAGAACGATCCAGGCCCCCAGACGCATGCAATTTTTACTTTGCGAGTATTAAGGACTTTTTTCACTTTCGCTCATCTTCGCCTCTCCGGTCGAACGGTTTCGTGTAGCGGGAAAATTCTTTTTTAAGATGTACCGACTGTTTTTATGGGATGCGTTGCTTATGGATAATAATGTGCGGTGCACTGTTATCCGCGTACGAATGTACGGCTATTGTAGCGCTGAGTGTCGATCGATCGCGAAGATGCTTTAGATGTTTTGCGGCTTTATATACTCGGATTATTAATAATGGATCATAGCGACAGGTCTATTTTAAATATTGATTTTATCTGGTATTGATTATTCATTGGATTGTATAAGTTTGAAAGATTATAGCAAATTGGATATGTTAATATTTTAAATCGCCTTATGGCGGTTCTATGGCTTGACGGCTGCATTCTTTTCTTTTGGCAAGCTGGAAATATTTAAATACCATATTCAATCCAGAATTATTATTTATTCAAAAGAAAATGTTACTTATTATGTACATAATATATTGAGTTACTTAATAAAGTAATTTCTATATGGAAACCAAGAAACTGCATTTAGATCACGCTCTTAATTTATAAATTATTTCATATGTAAATATTTGTACACAAACGAAAATTTAAATATTTTAATTTATGCAAAAATCCATGTTTTACGGGCTAGAGATTTAACAAGCATATAATGCATAAAATCAATGTTTAATTTTAAATGCAGATATTAAGCAACAGGTAAAGTGAATAGTAAATAGTAATAACTCGATTAACAGCAAATATTATTAATAATTATAATTAGTAAAAATTCTTTTTGTAGGATGCATTATACCATTTATTTTATGCACCGTGGAGGTACAGTTTATTTTGTAAAATGAATGAAACCAAAACCTTTAATTTAGACATAATTCTTATATTTTTATAAAGATTTAATTACTAATTTCGGTGATAATGTTTTATAAATAATTACAGAAATCTTATTAATGTAAATTAGATAATTTAAGAAACCCGATATTTTTTTAAATGTAATTAAATACAATTAAATATATTTATATTTTATGTGCAATTAAACATATTTATATTGCAACAATCTCAAAAATATCAATCAATTTTATAAAAATATTTAACAAAATAAATTGTATTAAATATATACTCGAAATAAATTTACTTAAAATAGCTATATTAGTTCATTTTTTATTTAATAAACTTTCACCTTCTATAAAATGGAAAAGTAGTTGATAAGATGCAAAATACTCATTAAACATTTCAACGAGCAAAATACAATTGAAAAATATTAATAAGGTTCACAAGATGATTCAGCTTATTCACGGTTTATATACTCTTTTAACTAAAACAAATTATGACTATCATTAATACACACATTGTAAATTAATTTACAATAAAGAATACACTTTTAATGCGTATAATTTTATAGTTGAATTTTTTGGTTGTTTAAAAATAATTCCTACAGCCACATAAACCACGTCTATATTATAAATATTTTAACTTATTATACAATATTTTTAAATATTAAATTATAAATTTAAAAAAATTAATTCAAGAATAAAACTCATGTTTAAATACGAAGTAATTTTCATTGTATCTTATAATTAAATCTATTAACATGGATAAAAGCTTGTTAAGCCAGTACAGGGTGACGACAACTTAAGTGTCTTAATAGTTATCGTTAAGACATTTCATCTGTCAATAAAGAAAGAATGGTACCATTTGTCTTGCCTTGACAAAAATTCTTGAAGTAGTTAAAGTCAGTAATTTTTGAAAAGGAAAAACGTTCTTTCATTTACGCAAATGAATTTTTTCAAAACTCTTAAAAATACTTAATGTATATTGAAATGAGTAAATTTATTTGACGGTGAACTTTAACACGTAAGAAGTATGATAGCATAGTAAATTTTAGACAAGAACTTATGCCAAAATTTGAAAAGTTGATTAAAAATAATTATATTGAATAATTTTTTAAAAATATACATTGTACTTGATTATATAATCAAGTATAAGAACATTTTTAATAAAAATTGAATTATAATTTAAAAAAAGCATTTACGTGAAAAATCAACATTACTCAATCAGCCAGACATAACAAATAGTGTAAAAAATCTAAATGCCTTTAATGAAAAATGCCAATAGATCAAAAGTCAAATCAACAACTATAATAACACCACAAATCACAGCCGTCAAATCAATCCTTAAACAATCCCTTAAACCTTCTATATACATACTTTTTCTCCTCCAATGCAATCGTCGAAAACTGGTGCTCACAAAGCGCGCTCTTCACCGGCAATCTATCTCGCCAAAGCAAGCCTCATCGCCAGAGAACCCCGAAAAAAAAGTACACTAGCGAACTATAAATAAAAATAGCAAAAAATCAACGATACCGAGCCTCAGAGGCGAACGAACCTTATCCACGCGACGGAGAGCGAGAGTGAGAAAAAAAGCGTGCGACGCGGCCGGTGTGCGAGAAGCGACTGAGCGTCGGCTGTGACGCCTGCCATGTGATGCACGCGCGCGCACTCTTCGAGGAGGGACTGGCAATAACCGCTGGGAGGGATTTTGGACCGGCGGCGCGCTCTGGTTTGGAAGCTCCATACTTTATTTTGAGGGTTGGCTTGAACTGCTTGGGAATTCCCAGGCGATTGAGGAGCCGCTTTGGAGTGGAGTGGGTAAAAGCGTGGGCGTCTGTGCGGCTTGTTGTTGGAGAGTGAGGGTAGGTTTGCGTGGATGGTTGGTGTGGTGCGTTCTGTTTCGTCCCGTTTCGGATTATTAGATGTTTTCTTTAGGTTTCTTTGAGCAAGGCGTTTTTGCAAAAAGCTGGAGGGTTTTGAGTGCGGGCTGTTTTGCATTTGTGAGTAAGCGGTTTTAATTTCTTGTTAGGTTTTGTAAGCGTGTTTTAGAAAATTACAAGTTGTGTTGCTTTAAATAACAAATGGATTTTATGAAAATTGTAGAATTTGCAAATGTCCTTTTTGTGCGTGAATGTATTTTCCTGGTATATAAGACCGATAGGTAAGAGAAATATTATTTATAATTCTTGTAAAAATAGATTAGGTAAAAGAAGAATTATTTTATGTCTTAAAATATAAAAGAAATAAAATGAAAAGTAAATTTCAAATATTAGCTTGCTAATATCTTATATATAATTATCTGCTTCATTTGGACTAAATATACTAAACTTTACGAGTTTTAAATGTATTTTCTGTCAAATTCTTTCAATTTCAATTCTAGAGTTTATGATAAGACCATATGACACATTGTGTGAATGACTTATACCTTAGATTAGACAGTCGTTAAGTGGAAATCATTAAATGACTCAGATCAATTATAAGAAAAGTCAATAATATTATCTAATAATAATCTGGCAATAATCTAATAATAATACTGTAGCAGTACATATAATACCACAGAGACATGTAGGTATTTTTATAAGTTGAATTGATTTTTAGAAAAATCATAAGAATTACTTTATAGATTAACCACCTTGAACCTATTAAAAAGTATCTTTGTATCATTGCACATAAAAAAATTAGAAAAGTATTCTAAAAGACTTCATAAAACATGCAAAAATTTCTTTCAATACAAACATCTCATCGTTAATTTAGTTAATTCTTTAACCGTTGTTCTCAACAAGTAATATATAATATACAACAAAAATTAATTTTATTTCAATGATGAAGCAGCTACAAAAAATACCCTTTAAATAAACAGAGAAAAAGTGAATCTTCAAAGCAAAATAAACAAAGAAAAAGAAATAGTCAGCCATGAATTTTGCTTAAAGTGAGTTTCAGGCGACACTTTTGTTACAAACCGAAAAAGGTTATCGAAACCCTCGGTCGGTATCTCCTCATTACCTACATAATGTCAGTTTCTACAGATAAAGTAAGCATGTATGTGAAGCTTTTGTGATTTTATGTTTCATTCTTTTATTTTTATCTCTATTTCGTTGAAATGATAAGTGAGGTGGTAAGAACGCGCGAGACTCCTTGAATAATGTATTCTCATTTAAATGAGTTCGTCAGTTGAAAGATATTACCTTTTAGAGATTTGCTAATTTTTATTATCCGTTAACCCGATGAGCGATTAGACTGACAAACTCATAGTGACTATTTTCAGATTAAAATCTATCCTCGTTACGGTTTTTTTAAATTCAAATAATTTATTAAAAATAAATGTTTATTATATAAATTTTTTAAATTGTTTTGTACATTTAACTCTAATAAGGTGCCTTTAAAGAAATATGATAAAAATTCATGTGTTTAAAATGTCAGTTTTACTCTAAAATTTTCAACTTCAACTTTTCTTGCATATTTTTAGATAATTAAAATATATTTTTGCTTGCTTAAAAAAAACTTTAGGTATCGAAATTATTTTTTTTTCTAATTTCTATTACAACAATGTCAGGACGTAACTAAAAAATACCTAAAGAAATTTAGTAATAAAATACGAAATATTTTACGCCAGACAGTAAAAGATTGTTGAAACGAAATATCAAGCGGTCTCGTATTTCCAAGTTTTTGGCGCGTATATTATTTTTTCAAAATAATAACAATTTTTGGTTGCAGAAATTTTTTTCGTTTAATTTATAATAAAATCTATAAACATAACTTGACTATTTTATTCTCTGTTCTTCATCTCGTTTCAACGTTTATCATCAAATAACTTTAACATATGCGTCAACCTTATTACTATGAAAATGAGTTTAATAAAATAATATTGCCTCTTCAATAGTAATTTGATTAATACGCCAAAACATACAAATTTTTTTTCGTTTTTGCTATAAATTTTAAATGCGATTGTCCGTTTATTTTTTACTATTACCTGATATAGAAAGTTTAAGCGAGACAAAAAACAAACCTACAGTTCGCATGCAGCCGAACCATATCACCAAAAAGTGTTCAATTCCTTTAATTCTTTGATGCACCGCCAATTTTCACGAAGATTAAACAGATTTCACTGCACTAACGTCAAGAACTTCATCAACGTATTCCAAGTGAAAACGCCCAACACATTGCTAACATCCGCTCGAGCGCTATGCAAAATTATCCACAAAGAATCTCCAAACACTTACATACAGTATGTATCCGCAACGACCTCACGAGATCTTTCGCTTCATTCTCGTTCCAAAAAGTCTCTGCCTATACGTACGAAAACGATTTTTCCGCGCACCTAGAGCAAGCCTGGCTGCACGGCGCGCGAATTCGCGGCGCTCACACGTCGTCGCCACTATACTTACTTGCGCAATCACTTTCATTCGATAGCTGCACGGCCCCGGAGTTTAGACAAGTTCTGCGAGAAATAAAACGCGCCTCGAGAAAACGGGAGTGACCATATAGCAGCTGGTCTTCGAGCCGCTGCTGTTTATAGAGGCTCCCATGACGCGTATAGTGCAGTAGGCTTTTTGGAATTTTAGTCTATTTAAGAGATTTTCGATATGTCAAATAGTATTTGAATTGTTGAGTTATGGAGAAGATTGTTACTTGCTAGGTTACGAATAGAAATTATTTTTTTTTGGATATTTTATAGATGACTTTGATGGAAAAAATATACATTATTAAGGTGCGGTGTTTGAAAAATTGTTTTTTTTTTTATATATTTTTAGAGTTATTTAAGAAAAATATGAAAAATGTTTTATAGTCAGTGCTACTCACAGTAGTTTTATTAGAGTTTAAAATTGTGTTACGAATTGTGCTTTTTCGTACAAAAATTACAATAATTTTAGATATATAATTTGTTGTTAAGGACCCGTGCAAAAGTCCTTATTTTTTTTGTTAAAAATAAAAATTATTTCTTATATTTATTATGTAAATTATGCATACTCACAAAACTTAGG
>JAPYZA010001243.1:0-18788 GCA_030522685.1 Eupelmus azureus | reverse complement strand
TCCCGAGGACGCGCCTATTAGCCTGCGGGCGCTTTTAAATAATCCTCGCCGGGACGAGGCGGGGGTCGGACGAGCTGGGTGTAGACCGCGCACGCGGCACGGCTTTTTTTGCGCAACCGGAGCCGATTGCATGCGCGCGCATTCGTTTCTTTAAGCGGCTGCGGCTGCTTGTAGCCGAGAGTTTTTATGCGCGGTTAGAGAGACTTAGTTGTCATGTTTATAGGAGCAGGATTGCGGTAAGAAATAAAAAAAGGTTTGTTTTGATGAAATTATTTATAATTGTGGAAATTTGTTTTTATATGAATAGTTAGGTTTAGGTTTCTGAAAAATTATGGATCGACAGCGAATTATAAATTGATGCAACTTTATAAAATATAAAAATATTACTTTAAATTTCTTGATCTGAATTTTGACACTTTAATGCCAGATCTTATTTAGCAGTGACGAAATTATCATTTATTCAATGAGAATTTATACTCGTGTGATAATAAAAACATTAATTACTTTTTTCTTTTTTTCATTTTTTAAAGTCATATCTAATTGATTTATAACAAAACATTGAACAGTTGAAAGTTGAAGAAACTTTGAAAGTTCAAAAATGAGCCACTAGCTATTGTATAAGATGTCATAGACATTTGAAATATTGAAATAATTAAAAAGTGGAAAAAGCAATCTTTTATTTTTTATTATATTTGCTATTATGGATACTAGGAAGTTAAAGTACGTATAAAAGTTCGAAACTTACATTAAAAATCATAATTTATGCTATGAAAATTAAACAATACAAGATAATTTAGTTACAACTTTTGATAAATTATACTGAGGAATAATGACTGTAAATGAATACCAAAAAGAATTAGTTGTTTACGGGAGTCAACTGACAAATCGCCTGGTTAATTAAAGATGCGAAAAGAAGAAACACTCCCGATGATTTATAGCTTGTATGCCCGCATCCTCGGTACAGGGTAAAGACTTCTTTGAGGGATGAATGATACCTCACTCATAACGTGCTATTATTAATCTCCAACTATGACAAAGTTATTAGTAGAAGAAAAACGTTTAAACGGTTATTTCTGCACCTCAGTCATTGATATCAATATTACACAAAACATGCTACTTCCTCAACATCTCCTCAACATCTTTAATTTAACAAACCAATTAAACCCACCGACTCATCCATATTCAAAATCTTCACCCATCACCACATAAATCATCACAACCCAGATCCGCGTCAAAATAATTCACACTCAATCGCGCAGCGCCAGTCACCCCAGCTGATCAACCGCTAACTCTCCCGAGTAATTAAAACCTCCCTGCGGCCACGTTAGTCCGTTCGTGCAAAACGCTTGAAATACCTCCCTCTCCCCTTTTTTTCCTCAGATCTGGTCTCTCCGCTAAACACTAGCGCGCTCGTTCCTCGTCTGGGAACTATAGGCACGTGCTGCGCGCCGGCGCTCGTGGGAAAGGATGGGCCAGAGAGCGCGCATCCTCGCGCGCTAGCTCGTCGTTAAAGACGCGTCATTAGGGTTAAGCGCGAAACTATAGTCCGCGGTGTTGCACGATGATCGAGAGAGAAAGAGAGAAAAAGCACGCTTTGGATGTCGTACGAGAACAGTTGTGTTCTGAGTTGATTGAGTGCAGCAAGGGTGGTTCTTTGGTGGTTGGATTTGTGTCTGTATTAGTCGTTGGCTGTGAGATGAGATGATTATGTTGCTAGAGTTTGAAAAATTTTTATTTTTGCCTTCGTACATAAATTATCGCACCGACTTTCAGGGATAAACCGTATTAAATTTTCAAAAGGCTGCCAGACGTATAATTCACCTCGAATCGTCCGAAATCGTCGAGACATCAAGCGACGCCGAAATAACCTGACATTCGCCGCGAAAATATATGTATCCCAGCGATTTCCACGGTGCGCCCTTTATCTGCCGAGCCCGATCATTATACCTCCCGAAGTGAAGCGGCGAGCTCCTGCTGCGATCCGCCAAAGCGCGCGAACGCTCCCAAATCAATAATCTCCGGCGCACGGTTCATCCTGAATCAATATCTCCGATTTTGCAATCCGAGATGCAAAAACCCCACGAAGCGCTCGTCTCCCCTTCTCTGTCGCAATCGAGGCGCGCTGAATCCGCTAAAATTGCGAATAGCGAGGCCCGCTCCTCTCGAAAATAGAGCCAAAAGTTTAGAGTAATTTGGCAAGAGCCGAATTAGCCGGGAGGGCTTGGTTCGCCGAGATGGAGTAATAATTCTGATGGGCGATGGGCAATTTTCGTACCGCGGTTTTATAGATAAAAGCGAACGGGTTGCGAAATCTGCATCGTCGAGGGACAGTGAGAACGAAATGGAAGTTAGAAGATGAAAATAGTAGATTTTTTTTTCGAATTTAAGCTTGAGTACTTGATACTGATTTCCTTTCTAGTACTTTGCATCCATTTTTAAATAAAACACAGTAAATACAGAAAATCTGAAAAAATCCTCTTCGCCAATTCAAACACGCGGTTGCGCATGCAGGCAAAACAAATTTTCAATACCTCACATAAGCAAGAGAGCAAGTAAACCGGGAGTAGGGGAACTTGTCCCTTCGGGCTGGGAATGAGTTAGCGCTGTTCCTCCCACAAGAATCTCTCCTCTCTGTCGTCGTCGCCCGGCGATACGAGAACTATTGTCCTGGCGGCCGGTCGGCCAACACATGCACATACACATTCACGGCTTCGCGAAGGCTCACGACTCGCAGGCTGGTCCAGCCGAGCGCCACCGGGGATTGTGTTACGGCGCGCACAGGAAGGGGGAGTCTTTGTCGCCCGCCGGAGGATGGCCGATTTGTTTGCGAGAGAGCCGCGAGCGGAATTTGTTCCCGTGTGTAAGAGAGACGCGTTTTTTTTGGGCCGTCAGACGAGTGGGTCTGTTTTGGCGGACTGCTTTTGGGCGTGGGTATGCAGCTGGGTTCAGTGAATCATACGGGTTTGGTGCTTACTTGGGATTTATAAAATATTGAGAGAGAGTTTTGCGCTGAAAATGTTTCGGAAGTACGCAAAAATGCCTGCGCGAGATCGTGGATTTTTATTGAAAGGGTCTTTGTTTTGGTTGGTTCTCAAGGCGTCGTTGAAATCGTACGACATTAGGAAAATTTATGGGACTACGCCATCCACTCGTTCAGCGCGTGACACTGGTTGATTTGTTCCCTTTGAGTGACTGCCGTGTTCTATTCCAGAACATACAATATTGAACTGATTGAGTAATTTGTATATATTTGTACTAAGGAAACTTTAGTTCCCAGAAGGTGACTGGAATGGCTTTAAATAGTTTATAGCGTGAAAGTGAAGTAGTCCGTCATTCGGAAGAATAAAATGTAAATATTGCTCAATGTATAAGAGTATAATACATAAAATAGTAGGACTTTAAAAATACTTTTTTTATTTCTGCCATTTTATTGTACAATAAAAAGATTTTTACTTTAAATAAATGGGCTTTACCGTCAAAATATGAAAAAAGGGTGGTCGTGTTTATTGTTGAAAACAAATGCCTCGTGCAATCTTCGTGACTCGAACGATACAATTTATTTCCAAGTCACGACCAAATATGACATCTATGAATCATGATATATTCGTATTAAGGCAGCTATTAATATGCATCAAAACTGATTATAAGTGTATATTTATTACTTATATTAAATAGAAATAAACATTGATTTCATGTAAAATTAGATACTCTTGAAAAAAAACTTTGTTACTTTAAATAAAAATGCATCGAAATAAATATACTTATAAAATAAATATTATGTATTCCGTCAGTCAATGTGTTCAGGATAGGTAAACATTGTGATACACGCCGACGCCTTAGGGTGACAGGCTCGTTCAAAGATAGCTGAGCAATCAACTTAGATAATGGCTTGCCCTACAGCAACGGAAAGACTAAACGTTGTCGTGCGCGCATATACATTTTAGTTTTCCCTGTGAAGTTCATGTTCATCAAGGAATTTCATACATGGGAATAAAGTTCTCTGCTTAAAATATAGGGCGCAAGTACTAGTACAAGAGTGCGAAATTTTGCTATTAATATAGAAGTTAATGTATTGTAATTAAACGGTTGAGAAATTATTAACGATTTCTCTTGATTTGATATTGGTTTTAAAAACAAATATTAACTTAAATAAAGAAATATAATAATTAAATAAGAATATAATCAAAATTTCTGAAATTTTTAAAAATATACAAAATGGTTTTGCTCAAACCTCACCACACTTCCTCGTTCAAAACCCCACACTTCACTCCGAAACCCAAAAAACTCACCACCACCTCCGACGCAACTTGAACAACAAAGCTCGCAACCCCATTAACACGCACAGCTCTATGGTATCGTGGAAACGGCGGCAAATCGTGGGAACTGCAGCCGCGAGCAAATCGAGCGCTAATGATATCTGATTGCTCTCGGATGAATTCGCGATGCGCGCTCGTTATCGAGCCTTATCATCGAGCTCGAGGCCGTGGGTCTTCATCTTCTTCGCGGCGCACGCGCGCGACTTCAGCCACGTAGTAGAGAATACATAATTGCGAGGGCGCCTGCACGCCTGTGTTTCAGATTCAGTTTTCCGGTTAAGGGGGTGGGTGTTACGGTGATTTGGGTTTGGTGCTGATGAGTTGATTTGAATGATATAGAATGGAGATTCAGTAGTGATTGATTATTTTGATTGTTAAGTAGATAATTAGAATATAGTTGAGGATAAATAATTAATGAATGGAATGCGGAGTTGAATATGTAAGAGCATGTAAATATACATGATTACGAAGAACGGTTTCAAAAGTTTTTTCTTTGAATTACACGATGACTTTAACTGCTTTACTGTTACTATGTATTCATTGAATAACTCAACATACAGTTCATTTCAGAATTAACTCTTATATGACCCTTATTATTTATAAAAAGAGTTAATTTTACATGATAGCATAATAGCATAACATACTAAATAACGAAGAAGGATCTACTTATTTTAGATACATTACTCAAAAATATATCTAATTATTTAACGAAACAAATTATTGACCGAGCTAATAATTAAATCTTTACAAAATCAAAAATTCAATTGGCTATTTGTCTGATAGTTAGCTTTTAATTAGGCTCAAGTTAGAGCCCAACAAAATTTCAATGATAAATTCCAATTAATTAATTTTCAATTCATATTTACATAATTCACTCCTTCAATCTGCATCTAAAAACAAATTAAACATCACAAAAAATCTTTATTCGCAAAAGGCTCTCTCATCAACAAATAAAGTTCACACAGACTCACATGTAGCAGCACACTCCAAAGCATGTGCTTCGTGATCGTCTCGCCGCTGCGCGACGGCGATTTCTTTTCGCTCTGGGCTTGCTCGATTAGAAAGGACTAGCCAGCAACGGCAACGGACCCTAGACCCCCATTCAATCATCTTCCATTTCGCGAAACAATGGCTCGCCTCCTTTTTTTCTTCATTATTCCGGGCTTTTTTTCGCGGTTTCACAGAGCAGTCTGCTACTGTGTGCCGCTACTGTACAACGCGAGCGCGCGATTCGTGAAATGCCACACGGGCAGGACAATGAAATTTACGAGCTCACGATGGGTAACGAGTAGCTGGCCTGCTGCATCTGAGAAAATTTGTTCCCGGATTGTTGGTTTATCGAAACGCTGTGCTTCTATCTTGATTAATTTTAAATCGACAATTTCTAACATTATAGTACATTAATTTGTTTAATATTTTATAGTTTTAAAATTAAGAAAAATTAATTTAGGCATCAATTTCATACTTGCCAATACATCTCAACAAATTAACATTCTAACATTAGACAGAGTAAAAAATTCAACCGTCATCTCCCGTTTTAAATCAACTATGCCCCCACACCGAAGGGCGCGCAATGGGAAATTCAGACTGTATGCGTTGCAAATCGTGAGTAGATTTGATTGCCCGCAGTACGCGGAGGGGAGAGAGAGATAAGGTTGCGCGCGTTTGCATGTAGGTATATCGTGTAATGGCAATTGCAAAATTACCGCGGCCAAAACGCCGTCAATTTGAGTAATGCGCTTTGTTTGCCAAGTAAGTGCACACCGCGCGCGTCTAGCAGCACATAGCGGATTTGCCGAGAGGGGAAACTTAATATCGATGCGCGATGCAGGCAGCAAGCGTCTGGAGTTTACTTTCAGTTGACTTTAGATTGGGTTAAAGATTTTTTCCATGTTTTTCTTCTTACAGTGTTTCATACTTTCAAACCTGTATCGAAATATTTGCCTAATGAAAGTGATAAGTTAGGAGGAATCGAGTGTTATGTTCATCATGCAAATCAGTATTAATAACAGACAAAACGTCAAGTGAGCAAGTAAACTTCATCATCATTTGAACAACTCATCCGATACTCACTTAACCTTCAAAACTCCAACAGTCCCGCCCCCGCATCGGAGCAGCAATGCTCATTTATCCACGACTTACCGAGTTGTCCGCGTGCTTTTAGCGCAGATCGAGCCGTTGGAAGTCGCGTGCTACCGCTCGTTTAACGCGAATGAGAGCTCTGTCGTTCGTCCCATTGCCTCGAGGCATTAAATTAGCGTTTGGCGCTTAATTGAAGCTATCCGTTAAACGAGCCGTTGACGCGCGGCTCCTTCGTTACTGTCGTTTGTACTTTATGATGCGAATAAGGCAGACGGCGATATTTTAAACAATTTTGAAGGTACCTACTACGTGACTTTTTCTTTTGTTTTTATGATATTTGAGAAGTTATATGTTGTATTTTGATGTTTGTAAAAAAAGGAATCGTAAAATTTAAATATTTTAGTTTTGAAATTTTAAAATTACAAAATTTTCAATGGTTTCTTGAGTCACATCTGATTCAAATTCATTCGCGTGATCTTCAGACTTGTGACGGTATAGTCAGCTCCTTTACGGTCATTACGAACGGAATTCGTCGCGATGTTCCACAATGATTTCATAAAATTTATAGACGTAATTATTGCGGATGAATATATACAAGAAGCAGCGCCAACCTTAAAATCCAAGACAACATTTTTTCTGCATCACAAAGAATAAAGACCAAGTCACGATGCTGTGAAATACGTACTAACTATATTCAAGCTCAGCAGCTTATCCTCTTAAATTTAACTTCACCATCCTTTACCTCTCCAAACTCAACTTTTAACCCAACAATGGTAGTATTACCAGGTAATTATCATATCTTTAACTTCAATTTGCGATTCGATGCATTGGCCATAACTCGCACTCCCCGAACGAGTCAAAATTTTTTCTGAATGCCCACCTGTAACGAGCCACCTCCCCTCGTGGCAGCTTTAATTCTCGCGTCGATTAAACTTTCCGTACCGCGTAGGCAATAAACATAGCGGCGAAGGTCGCGCGAAAGAAATTAAATTGCCTCGCGTACAGGAGAACTCGTCGACTGCCGCGCGGCATAAATCCCCCCAGTCCCTCGCTCCTCTCGGCGATTTTTTTTATATTCTTCTAGGCCGAGTGCAAAGAGATCCCCGAAGTGGATAGCGAGAAAGTTGCAAATCGAATATCTCGAGAGAGCCTTTATAAAGCTGTCGATTCGAGCCGATAGCAGGTGCCTCGCGCTCGCGCTCATGCGCTATTTTCATTTCTATTTGTAGTTTTGCGAGAGGAATTGCGAAGAGAGAGAGAGAGAGAGAGAGAGAGAGAGAGAGAGAGAGAGAGAGGATAATGCGCGCCGGCTATTAGCGGGCGCGTATTCCTTAAATGGTTATAAGGATGATGGCTTTAAAGGGAATCGTAAATCTAATCTATCAAATTACTAAGATTATATACGTGGCATTGCTGTCTGGCTAGGCTCGCCGCTTTTCTACTTAATGTATATGCGAATAAACAAAACCCGGATTGCAGTTTCGAGTGTCGTGAGCGAGCTTACGGAGATCGAATTTCTTCAAACTTTTGAACGTTTTACGTTCTCAAAAAAGTCTTTTCATATACCAAACAATAAAAATTTTCTCTATTTAGCGCGAAACTTACTGTATCAGACTGCTACTTACTACCATAAAAATGTCTATAATTAAGAAATTAAAAAATCATTCCACAATATCTGTCATCTCTGACACCACATCATTATCAAATGAGTTATTACACTTATCACCCCCGTCGCCCAGCAGACCCCGTATACCCGTAATCCTATCCCCCGAGAACAGCTTGTTAATCCGCGCGACTCGAAAAACTCTCGCGACATCAATCCACCTCGTACTACTAATGCGAAATCCAAATGACCGCACATCTGTTTCTCGCAAATTGAACGAGCCGCGGGTCTCCTCCTTGTACCGTTTCCAGCGTCGTCAATAATTAGCGACGCGGCAGCGTCTAACAACCTCATCTCGCGCTCGGGCGCCGATAAAAGAGACCAGAGTGCCCACCGCGTCTGTATGAAACACGCAACGCGTGCATTACGCTAAGTGCGATTTCCTCTTTGGGGCTTGCAGCCGTAATTGAGTCGTTGATTCGATTATTAATCACTGGGTGTATTGGCGAGGTGCGCGGGAATGATTTGTTGGTGAGATGATTTTTTTAGTTTGTTGGCGACTGTGACCTTGCTTTTTGTAAGGAAATTTGAGCTTGTAGTAAGGGTTAAAAAATAGTGATTGTCTTTGTTGGAAAAATTGTCCATGTCGTCTTTTGAGTTAATGTATTTGATTGTTGTAAACAGTAACGAAAGTATGTGCAAAAAGATTTTCGCGAAAGGTTTTGATTAGTATTACTCAAAACCGCATTGGAATATGCAAGTAAAAGTAATTAATATTTTTATGTAAATTATATATGAGGAGTAAATTTTATAAATAAATTTAAAAAAATTTAATTACTAACACAGAGAAAATTTATCTATCCATGTAAAAATAACGAAAACTCTAATACATCCAACTTAATTACATACTAATTACTGTTCGCGCTTTCAGAACTTAATTTAACACTAGCACACAACTAACAAAACAAAGGTCAAAAACGCTCCGAGCAACATTATATTTCCCCGCACTTTCAAGCACGAGCTCACTCCACAATTTCTCCCAATCAACCTGTCATTCGCAGCACTCGCTGAATCTCAATTCCCCGGAACAATCTCTCCTGGCCACTGTTACAACAGAAGACGTTCCAGCTTTTCTGCGCGTAATATACGTACAAGGCGGCGCGTCACGTAGCCGCGGTAGCCGGCATTAATTAGCGGCGGGGGAAAAAGCGCCGGGCAGGTCCATTACGCTCGCGTTTAATGCGATCGTATTAAAGGGCCGCGCGCGCGCAGGGCTGGGCAAATTGTTCCTCGCTAGCCGAGAGCGCGAGCTTCCTGCCAAATGACTTTATGTGTAGGCTAGCTAATTGCCGCGGAACTACTGGACTCTTGGATTGGTTTGAGGATTCGTTCCCACGCGATGTGGAGGCCTGGTGCGATGAACGTAGTTTTGATGATACCGCTGATTTTTGAGCTGAGGTGATGGGACGTTTTGATGAAGAGCGGTTCTTCTTTGCATATAGGTGATGCTTAGTGCTGTCAATGAAGTCAAGGATTATTTGGGTTATCTGGAAGAGGATGAAGAAGGAATGTTTCTTTGTTCTGTAGATTGCGTTTAATAGATTTTGACGAAAATAAGGTAAATGTGAAGATGAAAATTTATTTTTAGTGTAGAAAATACTTTAATATGTTTAACATGCTGAAATTGCTATATAAATGGTATGGAAAGTTAATGTACTTGTCTAAAGTGATTACGTACTGCTTGATTGAAATAAATTTGCCGACAAATACACTTATTTTGCAGAAAACTATGGTTACCTATTTTTCATTTAACTAATTTTCTCTGAGAGAAGCATGCCGGTTAACTATCTAATTAGATCCTTGTGTAAAGTAGTAATAACTTAATAGAATAAACTACATGTAATTCCTGAAACTTCAAGAAACTACCGAAATATCAGTAAAAATTTTAAACATTCAAGAAGCACGTGAACTTAAAGCATTCCTCGTCTTAGCGAAATTCCATGTAATTCAAGTATAAACGTCGGAGCGGTCGTATTAAAATAGTTACTTTTCATCTTGGAAATTACGAGACAGGGTGTATTATTACGCTTAAGTTTGTTTCAAGATCTCGGTAATTTCTGTAATTTCATCTGCCTTGCATTTTAATTGTTTTACTTCATTATTGTTGTAAAGATCACATTTTTATAGAGTGGTAATACGTGTCCTTACTCTAAAGATCTTCTTTTTCTTTTAGGTAATTTAAATCAGTTACACTTTTTGAAATGTAACATTGTTTATTTTTTAATAAAGTATATTTTTCTTTTGACTATGAAATTTCATCTAGTATATGATTTTATGTGTGATTTCTAATATCAACTTATCTCTGATATTAGATATAGAAAAATATCCATGTGTTTCTTTAAGAAAATATTACTTTTATCACTTATTTTTATTCACCCGAATTGACAATTTTATCAAAACGCACATTCTACCCTTTACCTTTCACTATCCACAAAAACGATCTCAAAAAACACGCTGACTCTGTCCTCGTATCTGCTGGACAAATTCATGGTTACTTCGCTCTCGCAAAAGCAGCAAAAGATGCGCGCGCACCATCGAAGTTCGCGCATCCGCCGTGCGAATGCCCCTGCACTTTTCTTCCTCGCGTTCACGAATCTCGCGCGGATCGCGCGCCGATCTCATCTAAATCCGCTGCTACTCCTGAATAATACATAAGCACGTATACGCGCAGACTCGCCTGTATTTTCAAGAGAGGAGGAGAAAGAAGCTTGACGAAAAAAAGGCGACAACGACAAGTCCAGTTGCTCGTCGATCTCGCGATTTTGCGTGTGTGAGTTAAAGATAGGAAAAGGTACGCAGGAGCTTTGGCTTTAATTTTTTTGAGTTATGTGCGTGAGATGGTAAACATGATTTTGGAATAAAAGTGCAATGAGTTTTTGTGATATTGAATTTATAAAATCTCGATTGTGATAGTGTATGTTTCTGAATACGTGAAAACAATGTGGATTATAAAACACTAGATAATTAAATTACATTGAGACTACATTAAAAATATTTTTACATGTGTTCTCCCTGATTAAAAGAAATTTGATAGAAACTTAACAATTTGCAAATTTTCTATCAGTCCAAAAATACCATTCGTTCTTTTCGATCCCTAAAAAAATCCTTAGTAACCCTCGCTGAATGACCTCAAAAGTCACAAAAAGCTAAACAACAATCACTTCAACCATTTTCTTTTCCCACAAGCCCAAAACCACCCGAACACATCCACAACCCAAAAGCTTCCATTCCAAATCTCTCACCTCGGCGCAAAACTACCCGAGCTACATACACGCTCGGCCGCTCTCCTTCTCCATCTCGAGCGCGCACGTAGCTCTCCTTCTCCCCTGTGCCGAGGTGGATCGTCCGGCCGATTCCGGTTCCCACGTTTACATTTCGTGCATGCGCGATGGGACGTCGGCGCGGCTAGTTCTGCTCGCGCCGCTCAGCTCGTTAACCGCATAACGGTAGGTCGCGCCGGCGCGCTGCGCGATCTGCCGCGCTTATGGGCCCCTCTGCCGCGCGCGCGCGCGCGCATCATGAAAAAGATGCACCGAGGGAGTCACTCTCTCCTTCTATTCTGTGCCACTATAATGGAGAGGAGGAGAGAACGAGGCCCGATGCAGACCGAATTGCGCGCTACCGAGGCTGCAGGTTCAAGAGCGGCTCTTCGTAAATTTCGTCTATGCGCCGAGGGGATAGTGGGAATACTGTTTTTCCACTTGTTTTGCTCTTCTTGGCTTTTGGGTACGACTCGTGTAACGGTGGTGGTTTGTTTAAAGTAATTATTGAGGAAATAGAATCGCACGGGAGCTGAATTTATTTTTGTTAAACGAAAGTTTTATCCGTGAAATTTCAAAGCACACTTGAGAATCTATATCCTTTCACTACTACTGGACTTCATTTGAAATACCGAAGACTAAAATACTAAACCTGCTCTTGTACCTTTAGCAAACATCTGCAGCGCAGATAAACCAAATAATTAAACACAAAAGAGCTAAAAATAAACGATTCGCAATTAACTAATGACAAAGTCCGCAATATCATTCTCAATCTAACAACCAGCAACCGTCCGCAAGATTCACACACAATCCAGTCGCTTCGCCGAGCGTTTTCCATCAAGCCCAGGCCATTTGCGCTATCTAGCAAACAAACCAGCGAAAGCCAAAGCTAATTAATTTAAATAAAATTAACCTACGAGTCCACGAGTGCGCGAGTTTTCAGCGCGGACTGTGGGAGTGCGCCGGACCATTATGACCGAGCGCCTAGTCACGCCGCGCTTGCATTGGGCGTGAGTGCAATTTGCAGGCTGCGCTGCCCTTGCCTCGGTGCTCTTTCGCTATTAGAGACCTGGATTATAAAGCGTGATGCCCCCGACGGACGGGAATTGAATGAGGATGATTGGAGCCGAGGATTTTGAATGCCAAGTGGACGCGGCTTTTTCTAGTTTTCATGCTATTGGAGAAATTGTATGGTTTTTGCTTCGATGTAGAGTGGATCGAGGATTGTTTCATAGAGTTCTCACACCTTGTGTTAAGTAGTGTGCGAAGTAGGTGATTCACGGACGGGTTAAGTTTGGCTTCCGGGCAAAGTAGGCAAAAGCATTGGGTTGAGAATTATTTAGACGCATGCGTATCGTTTACCATTTCTCTAATAATACTGCGCCCGATTGATTCTGTTTATAGATTCTCGCTTTATTCATCAACCTGTGAAGACTAATTACTCGGTGCATGTAAACTGTTGCTCAAAATTGAACTTTGCACAGAGGGATTAGAAAATATATGAGTAATTCTCTAGAAATTTTAAAGTTTTGGGTACTGAAATTTACAACTATTTGGACGTCCCTTGTTCAACTATTTTTAAGATATTTGTTACGGTGTATCTAAAAACATATGCGTTTTTAAAATTAATAACTGCTTAATAAAGGATAGTAAATCTATCAAATTAAGTTGTTTAGATAATAAAAAAGTAAGGCATTTTTTATACAACCGAAGAATAATGTTGTGGCACATATGACTTGCATAAAAAAAAATAAAAATAATGAAAAAACTGTCAGTTTATATAAGGTTTAAAAACAAATATTTACAGTATTAAACTAAAATCGTAAAAACTAAATGGAACAAAATTTTTACATTTCAACAAATTAATTATTTGTTATTATCGATTCAATAGTACAAGTCATGCAAAATTAATTAACTATAATAATATATTAAAAAAGATTCACTCCTCATGCATAAACCCTTCCCCTATTACGCATACTATTCGCAACGTCATCAGTCCCTTTTCCCCTCTTTTTTGCATAATTAATCAAATCTTTTCAGATCTAATTACCATACTCCACGGCCACTGCAATAGCAAGGTCGCGAGAAACTCTCCCATACCTCAGTGCGAGATATCAACGAACCCCGCGTAAATAACAAATAAACGAGCCCGAAATGATACGAGCTCCCCCTTCCCTCTTTATTACGCGTAAATGTAAATTAGATTATAAGTTAATTCGGCTCGTGTTTCCATCCCGCGTGGATTACGATCGCACTAACGTAAAATTAACGTTTTTGTTTCAGGTGAGTTTCGAGCGAGCAGCTTCTTGGAAATATGCACGCATGTACCTTCGTATATCCTCGCGCGCATCCCGAAAGGTAAGAGAAGGATGTGCCCATTATTTTCGAGGAGCGCACGTGTACGCGTTTTCCCCGCGCGTCTTTATGTGAGCACGTAAAAGCGGATGAAGCGCCGCGAGTTCGTAGCTTTCTAATCGCTTTTGAAGATGATTAATTATGCTTACCAATATTTTCAACTACTGCTGTTCTGTTCGGTACGCAGTACTTTGAATTTTTGTGGATATAAAAAAAATCGGGAATGATGTATACATACCTCTGTAGAAATAACTTTCATTTTTTCAGTGTTTAAATTAATGTACAATAGAGTGAAAGAATCAGATGGATAGTGACCCGAAGATGGATGAATCGTATTAGTATTATTTATTTAATTAATAAATAATACTGATCAATTCACTCTCATATATATATATTTCAAATTTTCTTTTTTAAAGCGTTTCAAATTTTTGAATTTAGTTGATCTATTAACAATAACTTTTATTATATGTTTAAAAATTGTCCAGATATATAACTTTATTTTCGATTTTATGGTTCACTGGCCCTACAAGAACCAACATTACGCTAGAAAATAAATTGTTACAATCAAAACGTATCCTTAATAATTTTTTAGTCAGCAAAAGCTGCTCCCTTTTGCTTTTCATTTTGACTTTTCTCTATATACTTAAACTTTCAACATTCCAAGTATACTATTACAATATCATTCCCCCAACGTTGCGAAAAATGCGCGCACGTACAAATTTACAAAGATCCTAATCCCCATCAAGTAAAGTATACAAAACGGTTAATTCCAGACACCCGCGAGCGGCCGACTCACCTCTTATACACGGCGTCATAGAAAAGCCGAGGGTCGCGCTCGGCGCATAAAAGACGTGGGAAACTCCCATAAATCAGCGATTTCGTGCCTCTCGACCTCTCGCGAGACGAGAGCCCTCCCCTCGGCGTTATTACCTGGGCGAGGCCACGGCGCCGATTACGCTAGGCCCGTGATTACCGCCGGATGGTTGACGCGATTTGCACCTTCGTGATAATAAGATGATTTATCGGTTTATAAGCGGACACCGGACAATTTTCCCCATCGTCGCGCTGCTGCTATTGATTTAGGTGTGTGTTTACGGGCCTTTTGTTGTTCTCGCGGATTAGATTCGCGAGACGGTAATTTGAGTCTCTTTGTGCCGGCTGCGAGACGGGCCGAGGTTTAACTACTGAAAGTGAACTTTGCCAGTCTCTTTGACGGTGCTTACTGTAATTTCGCCCCTCGGCTAAATGATTAGGGAGAATACACCGTGAGCGAGCGTCGATGCGGCGCAAAACGATTTTTTTTACCTGAATGAGCGTTTTTATTTGTCAGTTTAAAATAAATAACATTAAATACGGTTATCCAAGTGGATACGTACAAAAATATTTCAAATAGAAATACACATTCCGGTAAAGGCTGCTAGCAAAAATGGAAGTTTCAATCCGAGCGGGCAAAAATAAAATGACTCGTAACAAAACCTATCGATCCGATCGATATCCTTATGCCCATACAAATTCTATAAATGGTACTTCCCCCCTCCTCTCTCGATTATAATCGCTACTCCCTTTCTTACAAATCCGCGCGAGCCCATCGAATCTCTCTCTTTCGCTCTTCCCCAAGATTTTTCTCCCCGAGCCATTATCCTTCGCTCTGCCGTGAATAGCGCAATAAATCCTCTTTTCATCGATACACATACTCAGGCCCGCGCGCCTAGGATAACAAAAATTTTCGCGCAACGGCGAAAAAAAGCTCTACGTCTACACAGATTTCGTTCGGCGTAAAAGGCATAAAATTGCCAGAGATCGGCGCCCATATCGAGAGCACTTACGAGGCCCTCGCCGCTTAAACATGCAACGAGCGTCATTTTGTCAGAACGATCGCCTCTCATCCCCTTCTTTTATGTATATACATGTATAGTAGCTCTAATCCATTTTTCAACATCGTCCCTCGCCTGCCGCCGTCCTTTCTCTCTGATGCTGCGCGCGCGCGCGCTCCGAGAGATCGATACGGATCGATTCATGTCTCGTCCCTCGCGAAGCGATCGTGTCGGCGATTATTAAAGGCAGCGGTGCGCAAGCGCGCGCGCTTCGCAAGAAAAGTCCCAAGGCGACGTGCATCGTTTCTGGGCTAAGCGGAGAAGGAAAAAAAAGGATATACGTGTGTCGGCGTTTATTTCTTTATTTTGCTTTCGGGACGAGAGCGAGGGCGACGCGACGAGATATTTTAAAGATATTGTATCAATATTGTAAAATATAGAGGTAACAGTCGTAGAATGTTAAGCCGTACACGCGTTACTGAGTGTCTTTTTTCAATTATGATGTAAACGTGCGAATTAGTTTTATAAATAATAAAGTTTTAAACGTAATTATATATCTGTATTAATGAATTGCTTATTCTGCATTAATAAATAACTTTTTGTTTATTTCTACACAGCAATAATGCGTTGCTGTCTTTTTCTGTCTGCAATATAAGTTTAATGCATCAGACGAGCCTTGTATTTTGAAGAGATCATTTATTTAACGCTGCTGGAACTTGTCGAGCAATGGACAGTTTGTATTGTCCTGGCAAATGATCCTCGATTGCCTAATTAATAATCCTGTAACCGACATGCTCCTGTTATTTGTTGGTACACTAATGGATCGATTGCTTTAATAATAGATTGCAAGTACATTTCAAAGCTTATCCTTCGCAGATAATTTTTCTAGACTTTGTTCGTTAAATTAAAATTGTAATATTATAAAAATTAAATGATTTATTTCTCGTTAATATAATCCTTACAAATAATTCTACACAAAAGTAATTACTTGTATACTAGAAATGATAAAGCTAAAAACACCAAAATATAACTACTGCAGGAGTCACTCCCAAAAGGTTCACAGTTGAAGCTCAAAAATTCACTCAGCTTACGAAACGCGTATCCGCATTCAACGTTCAGACAGTACTACAGCACGAGTCAGAAGAGCATCAAAAGGCATCACGCTCGCTTATTAACGAGCCGTTCGCACGTAATAATTTAGAAGCGTTAAACGGCCCTGCAAGTCAATGCGACATTTCGTACACCCCTCTCTCTCTCTCGCTCTCTCTCTCTCTCTCTCTCTCTCTCTCTCTCTCTCTCTCTCTCTCTCTCTCTCTCTCTCTCTCTCTCTCTGCTCGCAACCACAACCGCCGTTGCGTCACAATGATGTACGAGCCAGCGTGAATTAGGCTCGAGGGATCATTTCATCTCGTCTTGTCACGTTTCGCCGCTCGTCTTTTTTTCGCTCGCTCTCTTTCTCCCTCGGCTTTCTTTACTTCTTCATCCTCGGCGTGCGCGCGCGCAGTCTTTCGTCTTTCTTTGAGAGAATGTGTGTACGATGCGCGGACGGAGCGCGCGCGTAAAAAGCCGAGAGAAAGACGTCATGCACAATGCGCGGGCCAGCTCTCTGCGGTAGGTCTCCGAGGTGTGTCTATGTATGTGTGTGCGTCTGCAGTTCTACAATATGAGTAGCTCGTGCATTTCTGAGCCGGTTGGCTAAAGAAGTTGTCGCGTTGCAAATTTGCTGGAGAATGTTACTGGCCGGAAACATTTTTTTTTTTTAAATAATTCAAATATTTTTTGTACTTTGAGCGGAGACACGATTTCTCGGTTCCGCGCGTCGGGGGACTCGAGAGATCCATCCTAGCTGCAACGACCTCCTTCATCAGGCAGAGTCGAAAAAAATTGGCCGGGATTCCGAAAAAGCGGAAAAAATCTCGCACGTCCCGCGCACTGACAGACAACTCCTCCGAGCCATAACTCATTGTCAGTCGTGAGCGCGAGAGTGCGAGAGCGAGCTATTTATGCTCGCTCAGGCCGATTTCCTAGTTTCTCGCGCTCGCCCCTTAAGAGCGCCGACAAGATCGCGCTCGCTCGCGGCATATATACCCGCAAAGCTCTTTCTCGCCGCGAACTAATGAATTATCGCGCTCGCGCTAGCCGGAGGATTCCGCGCTCGCGGTAACACGCGCTCCGAATTCAGAGTGCGAGTTAGTCGCCGTGTATTTCGCGTATCAGCGCTGTATCGGGCTATCGCGCCGGCTCTATCTTGCGTGGGGTTTTACGGCGAGGAGTAGCTGCGAGGGAGAGCCGCAGCTTGGGAGTTGGGAGTATTTAAGTATTTTTTTTTTTCAAGGGATGTGGTTACAGTGTAGAAGGGGTGGATTTTTGTATTTGAAGTTTTTTACATTGTCGACTGGAAATTTCGTTATTTCAACGAAATATTATTTATTTTTTATCTGGTATCGATTTTGTTAAAGAGAGTTGAAATAAGTAATATCTTCATATAATAAAATTAATGTTTGAGAATTTGTCTTCGAATAGCAGGCGTTCGGCGTTCAAGAGATAGGTATCAAGACTGATGGTCGTTACCTATCAATATTATAAACTTTTACATCAATTTGCTTGAAGAGATTCAGAAAAACGTCAATGCAACAACGCATAAAGAATGAATTGTACAGAATAGTCAGACCATGAGATTCATTGATTGAATTATACATGCAAGTGTACTATCATCTAAAACAAAAATTCTTATTAATTTGATTAATTGCACAGTATAGGTATTAGTATGACTGTAGAACTCTATTAATAGCACATTTCAAATTACTATTAACTTGATATTTAAAAAGAAATCATATTATTTTGAAAAATAAAGAATAAAACGAATTTTGGAATTCCAACATATAAATTTACGATACGAATGCGGGTAACTTAATACTCAAACGAAGGTTTACAATAAAGCTTGTAATTTATAAATATACTAAGAAGTTTAATTTACTTGAAGCTAATTTTGAGTGTGTACGTTAAGCCTTAAACATCTTGATGCGCTTACTTTATACATTGCTAGTAAATATTTTTACAAAATGAAGTAATAGTCGAAGTAAATACCTTTTGGAAAACGCATGTATACGTGTTACAAATGAAGTGAATAATTTTACAATATAACTGTAGTATTATATTTAATAATCTTTCAAATTACGGTATTTGAATTGGGGTCGATCAATATCAAATTATCATGAAGCATTTCTGACACACTACGTCATCACAAGATAATATTAAATTATACAATTATCTTAATTGAGAGAAAAAGAACCTCGGC
>JAPYZA010001242.1:0-22207 GCA_030522685.1 Eupelmus azureus | reverse complement strand
ACCGGCGAAGGAAAATTAAAAATGTTCATAGCACCTGCCGCGGAAAAAGGCGGGTTTCAAAAAATCTTAAAAATCTCTGGTAGTTTGCATGCGGAATGGACTCTCGCGCTGCAAGAAATAGAGAGAGAGACTACATTTTACGCCGGCATTCTTGCGTTTCAAGGAAAGGACAGCGGAGAAAAAAGGAGGAAAATTGCGCGAGCCCCCCGTAATTCTAGCGTCGAGGATGCGCGTGCGCTGGCGCTGTCTCTTCGCGGCTGTCGCCTTCTTCTCCACCTCCTCGAATGCCGCGAAGCCCGCCGAGCTTACATGGTGCGAGCGCTAAAGAGGTTTTCGTTGCTTTTAGAAAAGTTAAAATGCACGTGTTGCTGTTGGCTTCGGTGATTTTTAATTGGGTGTGTTTTTAATTAATTTAAGTTTAAATCTTGTCGTGTTTTAGTAAATTCATTTAAGGTGTTATTGTGTTATTTAGAAAATAATTAGAACATTTATGATTGAGGTGTAACGTATAAGCAGCAGTGCATACGATTTTTTATTAGTTATAAGCGCCGTGTATTTATTATTATATATTATCCGAAATTATCGTCCCAATAATTCGTTTTACGTGAAATGGACACAACTTCAACCTCACTTTCAACTCGCCACCTTCTTCAATTTTTAATCACTCACCCAACGGCCACGATCAACATCCTCCAGAATAATCCCAAATGCGAATCATCCATCTCCAAAACCCACCGCCACTAAATAACTCCCAACCAACATCGCAACATTTTTCTCCCCTCGAAGCCCTGACATTCCCTCTCCCAACCCTTCACGCAAGCCAGCCTCGCCGCTAAAGAGGTAAATACCGGAGTCTCGCGCCTGAACGAAAAAGGAAGAAGCCCCGACCCTCGACCCGCTCGCGCCCTTGCCTCTAAACGCAGCAAAACTAAAAGCGCTAAGAGCCGCGCTGTATACGTAGACATATCCCTTTGCGCTGACTCGTAGAAGATCGGCGCTTGCCGGCTGTATTACGGTAATTGCGGCGAGTTGAACACAGCGCGGCTACCAGCGGCTGCATCGGCAGCCTCCGCGTGGGAGAGCGGAAGCCCGCGGCACGAGGTCTATGGGAATCTACGTGCGTGCCAGGCGAGAAGAGGGGAAAAGATGAACGGGCAGATGGACAGGACGGATGGATGGTTGAGGGTGATCGGTTTAACGGGCTGGATTGAGTGCTGGAGTTGCTAAGATGCTGGCGATAAGTTTGCGCTTCGGTTAGTAATAAAAGTATGGATTTACTATTGTCGATGGTTTGGATGAATATGTTTAATGTTGTTCTTTGGTAAAGGTGAATACTGCAAGTACTTCGAGTGTTACTTTCGCTTAAAATGTACGTTCCAAGTATCGACATTTATATATTTTACGCCAGACAGATAGACCATACGAGTTTTATAATAAAATTAAAAATAGGAAAAAGAGAAAGCTACCGGCCAGTCGATAAACATTGAAAGTGTAAACTCGCCGATCAACACCGTCGTTGTCACGTACACGAGCTGGTCTATCGAGCCTGAAGGATCTAAACCTCGGGGCTACGACGCAGCGGCGACTATCGGCCTGTGCTAATCTGCCAACGGTGACGGGCCTCGGAGCGAAAGCTGCGAACGTGCTACTATTGTGCGTGCAGCTGAAATTACGTATGATGCTGTAGTTTTATGGCGTGATAAGGGTTATGAAGATCGAGACGATAAGGTTAAGAGAAAGACGCGCTTCTTTGCAATAGTCATTAATTACGATTTATGCGCGCGAGAGTGAGTTATTGTTTTTCTAGCTTTCATCTCGTGGAATGGGAGAATTAAATGGAATCTTGTTTTCATCTGCATCTGAAAGCCCGTGGCATAATATATTGTTGCAGGTTATAACTGTTTACGTAAAAAAAATTTCCTTTTGTTTAAGCTTTTTCGATGTTAAACATATGTAAATGTGTAATAATAAATATTAGAATAATCTTGAGAAATCATAAGATATATTTGAAAATTAAAAAGGAAATTACTGTATTTTATTTGAAAAAATTAGTGACTAAAATATAGTAATTTTTTTCATTTTACAAATTTTTGATGGATTCGATTGTTCACGGTATTTCTTCGAGTATATATTTATATTTGTTTATAAAGCTGACAAAGAATTTAATTTTATACAAAAAAAATTGTATTAAAAACTTATTATCGACTTAGTCTCTTATTTAGAGAAGCGTCTGTAGACACATAACAAAAAATCCTCAATCATACGCTAATCCACATGATAGCAATTCACGTTTATTGTCATGAACACCGCGAACTGCATCGTCGAAAACTGAGAATATGAAATCGACTATCTCGCCACTACTTTGAATACCAACGAATCAGGTAATAAGTAGTACAAGTCCCGCAGCAAGGAGCAGCTTTGCAACAACACCTACCTCATCTATCTTTTTCCCCTTCAATATCGCAGTAGAGCCAGAACGGCCGGTGTACCTATATATCGTCGGGCATAATCGACACCGAGTTTATGGAGGCCGCTCAGCTACCTCAGTAGCGCGGTACCAAGGCGATCTTTTCTCGCTGCCGCCGGGGGCATCCGTCCGATGAATAGTGGGGTAACAGCGGAGCCGAGCTTTATAGACGTTATCTGTGTATATACGGAAATTATTAACCATGCAGGTTCAATACTTGACAGTCGAGCTTGTTTGTGGAAAGAAACATTAAACTGATGGTGACTTACAGCGGAGTACAAGCACCGAATTAACAATGGTAATTAAAAAACATAATCGATTTATCGATAGTAATTTTGATACATTCGACAGTATCTTCATAAAACGTTCTCCAAAAAGTACGTAACGATCTGTCCTAACATTTTACAATATCAATTTGAAGTAAAACCGATTTCCTCATTACATATCCCCTGACTACTTCAAACATTCAAGAAACAGCCTCTACAGCGCCGATCACCGAGAAATCAAACCTCAACCGCCACTTCATCGCACATCCCCAGCGAGAACAAATCAGACAAGCTCGCGCTCGGGTTTGCACAATCGTCGGCACATCGTCACGCCGCAACGCCAAACTCTCGCCGATCTCTGCGCGCCGCGCGTTACCGGCTCCTCTACTTTTTTTCCACCATACCACCGCCGCCGATCTACACCCGATCATTTTGTAAACCCACGCGCGCAGAAGCGATATCGGTTCGTTATATACCACGGTAGCACGTGTGTGCGGTATTATATACACAGAGAGCAAGAGAGAGAGAGAGAGAGAGAGCTAATGGTCCGCGGCTGAGGTGCGCCGATAGCATCTGACGTACGGCGAGCAGCGGTAGCAGTAGCAGCGGCTTATAGAGACGTGGCCGACGCCGATAGCCGATAACTTATATACGTGTGTATAGCGAAACATCGGCTTTATTAATTTAACGCTAGTCGAGCGCGCGCGCGGACGAGATATCGCGCCCCCCTTGAGTTTTCCTTGGGAGTCTGCGGCTTTTTCGAGGCTGCGGGGTGCTGCAAAAAGCGCCGATTGTTTCAGGGGAATTATTACGTCGTTCGGTATGACAGCCGGGCTCGATGATGATGTCATTTCGAGTTTTTGCGGCTGTTGGAGTTGAGGTAATTGGCTGGTTTACGGTTCAGCATAAGTTTGTAGTCGTTAAATGAGCCTCGTTTTACTCGCATTGGAGGTATATGAGGTATTTTCGTAGCTAACTTTATCGGGTTTTGTGTTAAATTTGAGTAGTTCGGGTTTAATTTAGATTTACTTGCCATATTTTTTTTAATTATCTAAAAACTTTATTTTAATTATGTTAAAAAATATTTGTAAATAAATTAGGTCGAAATTCTTTCAATTTCAGCCTTACTATAAAAGTTAATGATTTTATTTTTTTACTTGCCCATTTAATCTCCACTTTAAAAAAATTGTTCTCTAAATAGTAAAGATGTTGCAAATATCTCCCTGCATAACAAATTTAGCAACTCGACCAAACCCGCTCCGCGGCAAAAGCGCCAACAATCCTCCTTAAATTACGAAAAAGCCTGGCTCCTATATTTATGGCCCTCATTGTCCTGTACCCAACTCGTAGAGACCCAGCTCCATGCATCTAGCTCGGGCAAACAGCCGAATAACTCACACGCGATGCAACCACCGGCAACGGCTCAAAGTCAGCCGGCCGAATATAGCCGTAGGCGAGAGCGCAACAGGCCCTTATACACGTGTACACGTAAATAGTCATTTCTAATCGATCCGCGGCCGCGCGAAATCAGCGATAAAACGCACAATGCTAATTATGCCCATTGCAGGGCGTAAGGCCGCCGGTTACGTCAGTTTTCCTTCCATCTACGGAGCTCCCCTTTTGAACGCGCGCGCTCGCCGTGTGGGAGAACTCGGCGTGCGAAATAATTTTTTTTTGCGCCCGCAGGCCGTTTTTGCGCCTGCGAAGCGGGCGCGTTATAGTTTTGCGATTAGCTAATTGCCGAGCGCCGCGCGTGGAACTAATTCGTACGGTGTGTTAGGAAATTTAGTTAATTAAGTAGCGCTTGTTATGGTTGTAAAGTGAATATGGGCACGTGCGGGCGCAGTGTATTCGGCAGTGATACTCGCGTTTCGACTGCTCTCTTTGCTTAATAATTTAATTTCGTGTATACCGAGTAAAATTGCTTTCAGCTAGCGTTCGGCTTTTCGCTTTCGGTTTTATTAGCTCGAAATATAAAGAAAATTTATTTAATGAGCTTACAAAACTATAATTTATATTTCAAACATGACAAAGGTATCCGAATAGGTAACAAGCAGAACGCGAGCGTGATTCATACTTTAGGCTCATTTCCCTGCTTCTCCATAAATCACGAATAATTTTGCGCTCTCCCCTCGAAAAACCAAAACTCGCGCAAAAAACCGCCGACAATAATTGAAAATAAATCTTTCGTGAAGAAATCACTTGGTTCGACACTCACACACACAGATTTCCAGGTAAACCCGTGGCGTTCCCGTGGCAATTACTCATTCGATCGGCACTGGAAAAATCCTTCGTAAATATACATACAGCGACGTCCGCGCGATTGCACAAACCATAGTAGGCTCACTCGCGCGCGCACAAACAAATATAATGTATATATATATACATATCTTATCGCGAGATCTCGTTTAGTGAAACGAAAAGTTGGCCGCCTTCCTCAACCAGCGCGCGCCTTTATCGCATAATGGGTGTGTATCATTGATTAATTGTCACAGAGACAAGAGAGTGGGTTGAGAGAGAAGTCGTTTGATCTTTCCGTTTGAGCGCAAAGCGAGCGGAAGAGCTTGCTCCCATCCACTGTTCCACCCACGTTCGATGGTAACAGAGGGGAATATTCGCGGTTAGAGGTAATCAATTGATTGGGGTTATCAAGTATTAATGCAGGTTGTGATGAATCGGAAATTCGCGGAATTTTTGGTTTTTATGGATACTTAGGTAACTATGCGCATTTTAGGATAAGAAGAGAAAACTACTTAACTACTTAGCTACATCTTTTATGATTTTGATGACAGTTTTAATGGTCGATTTATCTTTTGATGTATGTACGCTTTTATATTACATAAAAAGCTTGTGTTAAAGCAATTATCACTGCATTTATTTCTTCAAGAGAAAAATCTAATTGAGAAACACTATTAATGTCCTCAGATAACGATCTCTAGTAATAACGTTTACTTTATACGCAACAAAATAAAAATCGCTAATTCACCATTATTAATGTTAACGAAATTAAAATTCCTCAAGACCAACCGGCATAGCAAACCCCACTATCAGCTTTTATTTTCCTACCATTATTATTCTAAGTACACTCTCGGCGCGCTCGCCACCAGCCGTACCCTCACGCAGCAGCGCACGCACAATATCGGCAAAACTCGTATATGGACAGAACAAACACGAGCGCGCGCGTATATAAAGGTTCGATTTTGCTTTAACGATACACCCAACTCCGGCCGATCCGTTTTGTTTCCCCCCTTTTTCCTCGGGAGCTCGCCGATCGCCGCCGCCGCCGCGCGATCGATCTGCGAAAATACGTATACGTAGCCGTATACGCGCTTGCGGGACAAGGATCGTATAGGCGTCTGTGTGCGCTTGCGCGCCGGCTCTCCTTGCGGGCGAGTGTGTGCATCGAAGGAAACTGCGAAATACGCGCTACGAGCTGACAATGGACGAGATAACGTAATGAATTATGCACTGCCCCGGGAGCCATAAATTAAGCTCTATCGTTGCGAGCTGGCTGTGTGAGTGTGTGTGTACGTGGATGGAAGCGGTGTACGTTTGTTCGCGTTATTATGATGGTTAAAATTTATATTGGCTGCCGTTCGTTATATTCGCGCAGTGTGTGAATGTGTGTTTCGATACAGAACTCACGTAGGATTTCTATTATATCGGCGGCTAATGGCGCCGCGATTGGGGGTGACTTCAGCGATTTTCTAGGAAGCGTGCATTGTGCATATCAAGGATAGATTAGACATCGTGAATTATGCGATTCTCGTTTGCGCGCGTTTCTGTGTTTTGCGGGAGATCTTGACTGTTTTGCCAAAGATACGAGAAGTTGGAATTGCGATTCGTCATCGGATATTGAACATAGTGGAAATCGGTTAGTAGCGAATGTTTGTCATTTTTGGAGGAACTGTGGCATGAAAATACATGTGGTAATAGATAGTGTAATTTTAAAGTCTATGAAGTTTTAGATAATTTAATAAACAAACGTATGAAACCACTAGAAAACAAGTGTTTTCAGTTATTTCAACCGGAAATATCTGGTCTGACGTCCAAATCTTTTGTACCTAAATTTAAATATATATTTGATAAAAAATTCAATGCATTAACGGATAATAAGATATTTGCTTAATTAAAAAAAAATTTTAAATGTGTACGTTTATTAAATTAAAAATAAAAATGAATCTTTTCGAAAGTAAAAAAGTAGATACAGGCGAGTCTGGTAAGACAAAGTTTTTTCAACTTGATCCTCCTGAACAATTATAATCCTTCATACAAAGAAAAGAATAAAATTCCACAAAACCTTATAATACCCAGCCATCTCAAAAAGTTTCAGTTAACAAACGCAAAGTCATCAAACTACTATCCCTCAATCCCAAGCCATTACACTGCGTACAAATAACTACCGCATCTAATTCCAAGTATCCAGCTACCGTGCAGCCAGCCGTATCTCAAAAGCCCTCACTCAGCCCACACCGCACAGCTCATTTCGAAAGAGCCCGACGACTCTCGACAACTCAACAAATCCCTCGGCTGTACAAGCCGGCGCACTCCCGTTGCCCCCATCTTTATAAGCCGCGCGCCGCTGCAATTTCGTTATAAACTTGTCGTAATTAATTGCGAAAAAAGGGCCGCCGCCGCCGCCGCTCGCGCTGGCTTATATCTCGGTGATCGTAAAACAGCAACAGCAGCCGCCGCCGAGTAGCAAAATCACTCGGGGATCTCTTTCCCTCTCTCGCAGAGCGCTGCGGCTCATTAATCGCGCCGCGGCGCGACGTCCGTCACCGCGCCGATCTCATTCTCCGCGAGGACGAAAAAACAGAGGGGGAGGGCGACGAGTGAAGGTGTATATATGCGCGTCTGTGTATAGAGCCGAGCGGCTTATCTCCGTCTAATTAAACCGTACGTGAGCGGATCGCCCGATGGTGCCAGATATCGCGCCGGAGGCCATGAGAAAGATTCGAGAGAGACAGAAGGAGAGAGGCTAGCGAGGGGAGAGCGATAAGGCGGTCGACTTTAAACGATTCGATGTCTTTTTTTTTAGGCGAATGGAGAGTGTCCTTTTTATTGAGGGACTCTGAGAGAAGGAGAAGGACAAATGTCGGATTGCATGGCGAGTGTTTTTCCTTTGCGAATTTTGTATATTCTGAAAGTTTGCGTTGAGATTTATAGTGTAAAAAATCAATTTTTTATTAATTTTTTTATTAATGACGTAAAACTATCCAGTTCACAAAACACATCGGGAAACATAAATTCCCACCTCCATTCACGCAAACACGCCGATCTCACCGCCACGAGCGAGGGCGTATCCGGATCCGTTGACCGCCACTTTGCGCGATTACGCGCCGAGTGCTCCGCTCTAGAGACATTGCCGGCTTTACGATCTCCATTGCGTTTACGGCGGAGCGCGCATAATAAAATAGTGCTGCCGCGGGCTCGCGTAATCCGGGCGACTCGCAACAGCCGTGCGGAAATTATAGACGAAAGGTGTTAAGGTGGCTGCGAGCACGGCGCTGCTGATGTACTGTGGAACGTGAAAATTGGATGCAGTTTGCGGGTTTTGCGTGGTGTACTGAAAGGTTGGGTAATGGATCGGGAAGGCTGTAAATATTAATAGTGCGCGTGATAGTATAGATGGAAGGTTTGGAAGAATTTGTTGTTTTGGTTCGTATCGTAAAAATTATTTAGTACTACTTATTACTTGTTATTTAGTACATTTTCTAATGTTTTCTTATTCCTTTCCAGTTGAAACAATTTACCTTTCTTAGTCTGCCGTTTAACAAGAGTAGTTTATAGATTGACGAAATTAATCTTCTTTCTAAGCTGTATACTTAATGTTCAAATTAGATAAAGTAACGTACTTAAATTACTCTCTAGAAGCTATGTAAATTTCTTTACCATCTCTCTAAAAATTCAAATTTATATTTAAAGGGATACTTGGAACAAGAATATAATTACAAAATTATCATTTAAAAAAAAATTAATAAGACAATTAAAAGTTTTTTACTCTTCAATAGTTTATTTAAGAGTGTGTTGTGTGAAAGAACTTAAAGTATCTACATGTGACTTAAACAAAAAAAGCAATGTTTTATTTTTCAGTTATACTGTTATCCCACACAGCCCCTCAATTAGTTGAATGAAAATAAATTCCTATAAGTAAATTTAAAATTTTGAATTATTTCATCCCTTTCTTAGTCAGGATATAGTTCATTATCGATTGTGCAAATTATGCATCGCAAACGCATGCTCCAGATCTGTCGCTCCATTAACGACCAGGGGCACACTGCAGAATTGGGAAGAATGTAAGCGAAAAGTAGAACGTACGGCCTGATTGTGCGTTCTTAAATCCTTTGAATCGTCAATACTTTTTGTGTGATTCCGACATACTTATCATAGAAGTTTTCTTTTATGTCGTATTTATTATAATTAAATTGTACATTACAAACATAATTCTTTTAAAAGTACCTACCAAAATTCTCAGAAAAAAACCAATCTCAAAACACAATTCGACCCTTACATCAACACTCAATTATCAATCCTCGTCTCCGCACCCCAGCCGCGCAACTCCATCCTGACACGTACCCACACCTTACGTCACGCGTATCCCACTCCCCGAAAATTCTGCTAATCAAAGGCCATAAATCCCGACTCTCTCTCTCCCGTGCGTGTGTCTCCCCGCAAACGCATTAACGCCGATTTCTCGGAATCCCGGCTAATGCACCCCGCGCACGAGCCTCACGCACATTAATTCCTAAGACGGCACTCCCGATTCGCCGGAAAAACGTTTTCGCGCTCGCGCACCTCCCTCGCGGACTCGATAAGTGGAGCGAGCGTGCATGCAATATGTATATCGGGCGCGCGCGCGCCTCGGCCTCACACACGTGTATAAGATCGTCATTACGGCGTAACTTGCCGAGCCCTCGATTGTCGGCGCTGCTGATTTTCATAAATAAATTTTGCATGGACGAGTCTGTGGTATGCCTCGCGATTCCATTCTCTTCTTCTGGGTTTTTGCGACGGGAAAAAGTGGATTGTTGGCTGGGTTGTGTTGGCGGTGTTGAGTTTTTGACGATTTTTGGTAATGGTTGTTGTTAGCTACTAAGGTTAAGAGTAGTTAATGAGAAGTTAATATTCTTATTAATAAACTAATGTTTATTACGAAAGTTAAAAATTTGCACCGTCAAATAGTGACTTAATGACATTGTGATTTCAATTACTTTTAACGCTTAAAAACTTCTTTATACATCCAGAATTGAGCACATCAGCTTTCAGAATAATCAGCAACGACGTAACAGCATTCAAAATGAATCGGCCGTACGTGTGACAATCGTTGTCACAAATCACTCTCGCTCGGTTGTCGCTCCGATGCACTACAGCGTCCCACGTAGCCCAACTTTACATCTTCTTATTTCCACGTTCTCGGCATCCTTTTACCGGAGAACCCCAAAAAGATAGGAACAAAAAGGAAGCGCACAGTACAATGACCGAAGAAGAAAAGAGTCGGGACGAACATTTTTGAGGGAAGGGGGGGGGGTGAGGCAACTGAAGCATAAATAACGCGTGCGATTAAGAAATCACTGCGTCCGAATTGATTAACAGGGCTCCGCCGAAAAGGAGCCGGGCTTTATTAAAACGCGCGCTCGGCGCGCTCTGTCTTTGCCGGGGAGTTCGAGCTGGGAAAAAGAAACCGGGTGTGTGCATTAATTTTTGCGCTCGACTGGTTTACACGAGAGCGAGGCTGCCGCGGAGCGCGCTTTTTTGCGGGCTACTTTTGTGCCGTACACCGTGAGCCTTTTAAATGCTGAAAAAGACGTATCCGATATGGATAATCGTTGCGTCATTTTGATAATTTCGGGTCGTTTCGAGGCCCCGTCTTTTTCAAAACTTTCAATACGTATACGTACAATGTGGCGAAATTTATCGCAATAATGAAACTTGCTGCATTATCTTTTTACATTTTCAACTTACAGTACCCCATCTTTTCGACAAACTCGGCAAAAGTCATTCCTTAAAACAATTAATCAACGATAAAAACCAGAGCCCTCCTCTGGCCAGCGCAACAATAAATATCCTCCCGGAACGCCGTAATCGATCTGCCGAAAAGAAACAAATCGATCCAAACCAGAATGACCCGATATCCGCCTATACACACACCAAAAGAAGCTCACCAGCGACATTTTTCCATATACCGTCGGCGTCCACAATTATCGAATTAAGCGCGCGCACTTTTTCCCTTAACTTGCCCCCCTCCCTCCCCTATAATTACAAAACGATTATCCTCCGGTATATAAATGCGTGTCCTCGACCCGCGGGGAATGCGCGGCCCGAGTTCTCGCACGTCTCCGATCGCGCTGCTGGCTTATTAATTTATTTATTCGTCTTTTTCTTGCGGCCGAGAGGCGCGGCTTGTCCTTTTTGTCGCCGGGTTCCTCGAGGAGGGAAACAATTAGTAACCGTTTTGCGAGCGCGTTTCTTTGCGTCGCGCTGCGGGAAGTCGGCTTCTTGGCGAGATTATTGCGTAACTTTTTCGGGTACGAGGTATTTGAAATGTGTGCAGTTTCTTGCGATCGAAAGTTTAATTTCATCGTGGGTATGATGGTTGTAAAGTCCGGGGGATATCTTTACAATGTATGTAGCCGGTTGTGTGCTTTTCTGATACCCCCATTGTCTGAATAAAAATCTGCTTCTCGTGATAAAAAATACGTAGCTTGAATCAACGAACGTTTAGAGGGGATTATCTTCTAATTATACATTCGTTAAAAACGACGAGTCGTAATTCAAACCGTCGCGCCTGTGCCGAGCAAACAACGTATTAATTCGCGCGACAAGCTATCTCTCCGAACAGTGCCCGGCCTGCGTTAAATCGAATTTCCGCGCTCGGAGAGGGAACACATTTATAAATACGCGTCTCCGGCTCGTGTCGTTGATTTATGTCGGCCGGAGCGTCGCAGGTGTCTGATACAGCACGCGCCAATCGCGGAAATATATATCTTGTACATGAGTATTTGTATGAGTGTATGTGCGTGCGTGTGTGTGTGTGTGTGCGTGTCTACGTGTGTGTAAGAAAGAGAGAGAGAGATAGAGAGAGATGCGGGCTTCTTTGAATGGAGACCCGATCATATTGGAGAGAATGATGCGTCTGTGGACGTTGATTTTTTTGTAAGTGGTTTATTGCTGATGCGTGCTGGTAGTTTGGTTACCATGTTACGTGCGTATGCCGTTTACCGTTAGGAGAAGCTTTATTGTCTGGCAGCGGGAAGTAATAAAAGAGTGTTGAATTTTTTCTCAGAAATATTCGATATGTTTACTTAAACGGTTTTCTCGAACTCAAAGAAGAAGCCAAAAAAGAAAGTTAAAACGAAGGAAGGGCAAAAATTGCTACTTATCGTATTTTCAAATTAATTTCATGTTTACTCATTCTCTTCACCACTTCTTTCCTTGTAACAATCCGTCTTAAAACAATCTCCACTCACTTTATAAAAATACTAAATTTTGTTACGAAAACGCATCATCTAGGTACAAACAATCACGCAACATTTCCTACCATAATTTTATTTTCATTATCCACATCCGAGCCAGACAACCATTACTCCGCCGCGCAACGGAGAATCCACAAGGCGCCCACCTAACCGAACCGCAAACCGCTCCCTCAAAAAATCATCCGATCCCTCAACTCTCGGCTCGTCGTTTGTCAGGCTGTCATTAACCAGCCGAAGCCCGGCGACAGTTCCGGAGTCGCACGCCGCGGCATCCCCATAGCTTCGATAATTGGCGCATGCGCCGTCGATGCCCAAAGCAGCGGCTCTCCTTATACCCCGTCCATAAGGCGCGAGAACAAAAAGGACGACGCCGCCGACAAATCGATAATCCTTTGGATCCGTGCCGCGCGGACGTGTCACTGCGTTTTCTTCCGCATAACGAGAACACGCATTGAAAATTTATACGATGCGTATGCGATTAGATGCGCCGTATATGCTGGAGATGTCGGAGCTTTGGGGTCAGGCGGACTTGGATTTTTGCGAGCGCTAACGATATTTTGAAGTTGTGCGCTTCGGGTTGTTTTCGAGTAGTGGCTTACGCGGGGTTTAATGCTCTTCTAATGATGAATAATGAGGATGGCGTAAAAGTGAGGTTGAAGTTGAGTCGGCGTAATTGTATATCTGATAAGGCTCGCGAAGAGTAGCAGGTGCGGGACGAGCTTTTGATGCAAGTTTCTCAGCTACTCGTTATGATGCTCTCGATTTGTACGTTTTACTGAATCTTTGAACTGCGTTTTTCGGTTTTGGTTCGTGGTAAATTTTTACTTCGGTTGATCGGGTCCCGTCTTATAATTTATGATACCCACAACTTCTTGTGACATATAATTTTCTTAAATAAAACAAACTACACGTATTTAAATCCTTTAAAAATAGAATAAGAAACACATTCATATTTTTATCATCGGTACTTAAATGATTCGACACAGAAACCATACGGTACCGTTAATTTGCATAAAGCGATTTATCAGTAGTCGAATTGAAAAAATAAAAGCCATTTCCAAGGGTTTCCAACTGACTACCCACCAGAACCGTTTACTACTGGTCTAAATGATACGAGTCTCGTAAGCCACGAACCTCATCATTTACCTTCTTATTTCCCCTTATTAGCAATCGTATCTGTACCCGCTCTTACACGCCAGCAATGCGTACACTCTTCATTAATTATTGTTAATACGTAACGCTTAGCAAAATCGGCCAAGATTTTATCGTCAAACAAGAAATAGACTCAATACTTACAAGCACTTAATTAAAGCGCAGTAATCGTCGTTTATCCGGAAAGCGCTGCCATAAAGCGAAGAAACGAGCGTAAAGCGGCGCGGACAAAAACGGCCGGCCAAAGAAACGTCGAGAAAATCGTCCCGGTAGAAAAAAAAATACAAAGGCGAAACGAGTATATAAGACGGCGAGGATAGAGACACGACCGAGAGTAGGCGAGCGTGCGCGACCGAATCACGCTAACTAGCCTCCTAACCGAAGGACCGCACACAGAGGAGAAAACCCGACGGACGAGCGACTTCTTCGAGTTTAGGGCCTCTCCTTTCTTCCCTCTCTCTTTCTCTCTCTCCCTCGCGTCTTCATCGCTCGCTATCTTTTTCGTGCCGCGCGCAAGCCTCGTTTTATTTGCCCCCCGAGCGAAAAAAGCGGTAAGCGCGACAATTAACCTTTCTCGTGTCGTCAGTATACGGACGATAAGGTTGTGAGGAGGAAGAAAGAGAGAGAGAGAGAGATGTGTATTAGCGACCGGAGATTTATGATCGATCGTGCGATTCCCTCCCTTTTTTTTGCTTTAGGCTTGATACGCGAAGTGCATTTTGATTAATTTGGACGTCGACGTAGTGGTGCTCTGCAAGCTTTTTCGGCAAAATTTATTGCTCTGGTTAATTGCTTTTTGATAATGCGTAGCCGAATCTCGAATTTATAAGCGTATACGTGAAAGAGGAAATTGAGCTATAGAGAGTTTTGGAAATATTTATTTTTTTCTGTTCGAAATTTTAATTTAATTTGCATGCAAAAATATATATGGCTGAAGTTGACAGTGGTGCAATCATGGTCATCTTTTTAGTCAATGAATTTAAAGTCACTTTTTTTAAAAATTATCATGTTATTTAAAATTAACATGTATTAAGATTTATAAAATGTACACTACGAAAAATCTTTCGTATTTACCAGAATTTTGTAGTGAGAAAAGTGCTTGTGAAAATATCTAGAGTCCTATTAAAATGTATAATTTCAGTTCCATTTAAACAGTGCCTGTAAGCTAACTTTATTATTATAAGCATGTGCGAATTGAAGAATTGGAAAAAAATATAACAGTCCAATTAGTTGTAAAAAAAATTAAAGCAATTGCAATCATTTATTAAACATAATATCCTAACTACGACGCTAAAAAGCCGATGATGAATTTCTAATAATTAGGCCCGGCTCTCCTATATAAGTTCTTTTATTTTTCAAAAACACAATAACTCGACCTGCAAGAAGTCGACGCTGAAATTACATACACTCACCTATCTAAACTACATTATCCAAGCTCTTACACGTTGCACCCAACAATCAACCAGCTATCGATACAATTTCAATTAAAAGATCTTTAATAGAGCAAAAGCTCTCCTCCTGGTATCATTATAAATTTTTATTTGCCATTATCGACTTACATACTGAGCGCTATGATCCTAATTGACGAGTTCGATGGAATGAAAACATTAATCGACTGCACAGCACGCGGCGAACAACAGAAAAGCGCGCGCACCGCCAGCGGCAGCAACCCGATATTATAATGCAATCACTTGTAATTCATCATGATAATGTTTTAATAACTTGTCTGGCCGCGTGTACGCGGTTTTACCTGTAAAAGGGATCGTATTGAGATACAGGAGTGTCATGAATTTGCGAGATTTGCGGCATTGTCTGATTAGGAAAAATAAGATCGAGAAAAAAAATAGTAATTGAACAGCCATATTTGGATTGTTTAAATTATTGTGCTACAAAATAGAAGCTTTAAAATTATTATATGATTAAAATTATAATATTACTACCGATTATAATTGGTACTTTTATTGAATCCTTATGTTGTTGATGTTATTGCATCTTACGATTCGTTGCGAAGACGACTGAATAAATATTGAAAATAAATTGGATCGAAGTACTCGAGTAAGCATTCGATTTCGTTCTAAGGACTTAAATTACTTTCTGTTACCAAGAGTGGGTACGTATAACGATTATTTTAAAATACATCTACAAACATAATTTCCTATCTTAAATTGCTAATAAACCTCGTGTAACTTGTCACTAACTAGCGTCACTAACTAAATATAAAATAAAATAAATCATCAAAAAGATTGTATTGTCAACAACTGTTATAAAATGTAAAAGCATCTTTGATATTTAGTTTAGAAGATCGTCTTCTCATTAAAATGTTATATTTAAAAAAAAGTATATCTTCATGTTAACTTGTAGTTTTTTATTAGAACTGTAATATACCAAAGATTTGTCGAAATTTAAAATTATATGATAAAAGTAGGGATTATTTAAGTTTTATGAAAATGTTAATCATTGATCAATACATGGAAATTTTTTTTTTTTAAATCAGTCAACTGTTTTATGTAACTAGACAATTAGTCAATCTTTCTATTGCAAGTAAAATTTACTATAAACCTAGTTAAATTTTTTAAAAACTTGTTAATTTTTTGAATTATTTGAATTTTTATTTATTTTATTTTTTAGCATATTATAAAATACCTTTTTAATTTTTAATAGACTTTTAAATTGTTATGATTTAATAGCATTTTTTAAAATATTACTTAATTCACTAACTTAAAATATTAATAATTCATAATTCACAAAAATTTGGTAATCATATTAAACCTGTATAGAATTACAATAAGAAATAAAGTAAAGTATGCTGCAAGAGGAGCCGTGAAGCTTGCTCCGAGGTGCAACAAAATTTCGGCCACTTTGCAATATAACATGACGCCTGGAGACTCCGATATCTTCATGCTGAATTATTTTATATAAAAAAAAAATAATCGTAAATTAAAATAAAAAGAATGCGTTTTTAAAAAGAAATTATAAGTTGTAAACTGCTCTTTAAGGCTCGCTTATCTTCAAGCGATTTCTGGGCCTGCACTAAGGGTACGTAATTATCAAGAAATTTTTTTCAGTTACTTTGCACCGAAGCGCTTGCTTCCTATCGGTGAGGAGTTATCGGTGAGAATTTTTATTAAAGGGAAGCAGGCCCGAATTTCGTGACTTGGAACGCGCTACCTTACTTCCATTAAAATTTCTGAAAATACGTATCTTTTTTCGAAATAAATTAATTATTTTAAGATATTCGAAATTATCAAACTTATTTATTTCACTTACTCTTTTCGAAATCTAGATAATAGAATGAGACACGAAGAAAATTATTAAGAAAAAATTACTATACTGTTTTATAAAGCGATAGCAAACTGTAAAATGTCAAAATTTACCATATTTTTACAGGAATTTTACTAAAATTTTTATATCTTCTTACATTTTGAATAAAAATTTTCGATAAATCAAGACAAATTTTCTAAAAAGTTTAATATTTATTTAGATTTGATAATCTGTTCCGCTTTATAAACAAATTTTTCTAAAAAATGATCTCCGTGTACATAGAGTATATAATTTTAACAATTTGTAGCAACAAAATGTTACAAGTAAATTTCTACAATAGGATATATATCAAAATTTTTGGAAAGTAACTTTGGAATATAACTCTGAAAAGTATATTTTTACACTTCTCACTCAGCACGATATTCAACGCAAAACAATTCAACAGTCACATGAAAACATCCATACCCAGCAATAAATCACATTAAAGTACATCGTCAAAAAGAATTAAAAAATCGCGCTCCAAACCGCATTAAAAATTCCCACCAAACGAAATCAATTTCAGCAAAGCCAAAAACCTTTAATCTAAAAACAATATACCCTCCCCGTCGCCGATCCCCCTCGACGATTCTCCTCTCCGAAAAAGGCTCTCTCCCAGGCCGCAATAAATAAAACTACCGATTCCCTCTCTCCGATGCCAGCGAGCCGCCGCCAAAACCGGCGAAACTTAATCGATTTCGAGACTCCCCGTCCGAAAAGCCGCGCCGCAAGGTGGTCGCCGATATAAATCGTGTTTCGCCTGTGCGCGCCGCGTCGCCCGTAATAACACCGCTCTCGCTCGCGCCGATTATCCGCGCCGCTATACTTTCCTGTTCTCTCCTGAGATGCGCCCCGCTACTACCGGCATCGCCGAGCCCAGCGACCGTATTTATTTTTGGGTGGTTCTTTGGCAGCGCGTTATTTATGAGAGCTTTCGGGGACGAGGGGAGGGGGGTAATGGGGCAAGGGAAATGATCGACAATGTATCACTCGAGGCCGACGCGATCGCGGATGGTGGACGGATTGCATGGATGAGAAGGTTCCGTTTCGTACGTGAATTATTACGTTGTGAATTTTTTTTGGCGGAGTTTCGAGCCTTTTTTTACGAGCTTTTTGAGGTGCCTGTTTCGGCGCGGATGTACCGCGCGAAAATTGAATCTTCGGGCTTTTTAAAGTAATGAGCGAATCGATCAAAGAAAAATACGAAATCGGCAAAATACCGCGCGTTGTTGGAGTTCGATACAGATACAAGCGGCGATCACGATTAGCCGAAAACGCCAGATGCAGAAATCCGAGCGATAAATAATTCATGCGCGCGGGCGCAGCGAAATCACGAATTCGCAAAAAGCAAACATCATAAATTCATAAATTCGCCGAAACAAAAAGGGTCGCCAGTCCAATTGTTGCTGTATCTATGGGGAGGCGCGAAAATCGCTCCGGCGCATCAAACAGAGAGCTATATAGGCAGTCTCGCGCGCGATCGTGCGCCGCAATTTACACGACTAGATATAGACTCTCAATATCGCGGCGCTGCATCATCGCCGGGTTGTGTATATGTATATATATGTATAGGGTAGACGCCGACGGGGGCTCCGCTCAACACGGGTAGCAATTCGCTCCTCTATCTCGTTTTATCTCGCCAGGTGAGCGTTTTGCTCTTTTTATCGTGGCAGGAGCGAGCCTCGGCTTTTCTATATCTGGCGATTTCTTTGCTTCGTTTTTCAGCGACGGGTCTTCTCGGCTTTATGTTATGTATACCTGCGTGGTATCTTCTTGGCTGATGTTGTGTACTGTGTTTTGTTGCTTTGGGATCGTTTGCGTTTGTTGTGATTTTTGTTTGATGGTGTTTTTTTGTTTTTGACGGGATCATTTAGATTATTGGGTTTGTGAGATTTCTTTAGAGTTGAATATTAAAAAGTTATATTAAAAAAAAAAGTTGATTATTGATGTAATTAATAATTAGTTATATATAAGTCTATCATGATTACATAATTATTAAAAAACAGTATAATTTTTTTTAGACAGTTGAGTTTATAAAAACTCCTTGCTACGTATTTCAGTAAAGCATTTAGAATTTTTCTCATTATGCCAATAAAACTCAAAAAATTATAGATTATTATTTGAAACAGTGTATATTCACCGATAAACATGGTGAAATAGAAAAACGAGGCGACTTGCAAAATTACGAAAGTACTTTACTATATTCTTTCGTTTTTCCATGATGTACGTGTACACTTCACTTATAAAGCAGCCGCCAGAGCAAAACAGCTCTAAACGTGCGGCAAGTACATACACGGACTTTATCGCGACCAATCACCGGCTAATCATCATCAATCACCGATGCCCGATTATATCAAAATACCTCTTTTTTGCTCTTCTCCTATATTTTACTAGTTTTCATTTTACAAGTGTGTATACTTAATGCGTAAGTATATTATAAATAGGAAAAAAATTTTACAACGTGGCTAAAAGGTACAGAAAAATAAATTAAAAAATAGAAACTCATACAGATATAAAAAAAAGAACAAAAAATAAATTGTGTCAAATGAATATAGGTGCAATTTTTATATTCTTTGTTTGAGTATTTCAGTTTTTAATATTATTATTTTTTGAAGAAAAATGTAATTATCGATCTACAATCAAATTGTCAAATAACAATTTATTTCATCTAACATTCAAAACAAAAACATTCTGTATGAATATTGTTAACCTTTTGAAGATTTATTAACTCCTCTCTCCAGAACTCCTATGATGCAAGAACAAAATGTTACAAACAGATAATGATGAGATCAATAATGTAAAATAGAAAAAGTACATCCCAGGCTGGAATTCCAGCTCGACTTAAGAACCACGAACGATAACTTATCTCTTAATAATTATTAATCCATTATCTAAAGATTAGAAATACACCTCCATTCTAGCTCACTCGAAAACATCTTCTAAAATCTTCCTCGTACTACACAGCCCTCGAACAAATTTCCCCAATCTCCACCACGTCGAAGCAAGCCACATATAAACAAAAGGCGCGACCGCTCCGAAGCACACCCGCATCTAATCTACTCCTTTTCTCGCTCCCCCGTTGCCATTATATCACTCGATTTAGCTCTCGGGACCGATAGAACGGGACCTGAAAACACTGCGCTCAGATAAGCGGCGAACTCCTCGTTATTTAACTCCGCGCTCTGGGCGCAAGCGCAAGCGCGCGCACGGTGAAAGTGCCTAATTATTTCGCGAGCGCAAACGCGCCCGAAATTATCGAGCTGCCCGGATTTATTGCGCGTGCACCGCACGTGCGCTTAATGGAAATCGAGCTTTTTTTTCGGGGATTTTTTTGAGTTGGTTCGGTTGTGCAAGCGTTTGATTGGTTTGGAAAATTATTTTTGCCTGCTCGAGGAGTCGAAGGACTCTTCTCGTATGAAAACTACCTAGGCTTGAGTTAAATGCCTTATAAGGACGCTGGTTTCTGGAAGATTTGATTTGCTATTGAATTGGAAAGTAGTTTTGATCTTTTTGCGGTTAAGGATTAAAGGTATCATTAGTACCATTTTTGCGTTCTACATCAAATTGATTATTTCTAAATCAACTTAATTGCTTCTTCTTGATTGATCTCTATACCTAATTTTCCAATTTGTGAATACTTCATTTTTCGTTTATAAATGGCAAATTACTGCAAATCTGTTAAAAAATATTTATACTAATCCATAAAAAAATGAAGCCTGAAAAAATAATGTCAATTCGTCTTAAATGAAACGTTTGTTGGATTCTTAACAAGTAACCAAGTACGAGTCGGTGAAATAATTGTACGCAACGTGGTTTACCTTGATTCGCTTCAGGATTAATCACTGAAAAGCGCCTTAAGCTTTCGCGTGACATTCTGCGCTCAAGAAAAGAAAATAGATCCAAGAAACTCTTGATTGATTGATTTATTCATCACGGCTATTAAACCCGCGCCTATTGATCACGCGCGCCCAACGCATAAAATAACTCACTCCCCAGTCAAATTTACCTCCATATTAAAAAATAAATCCGCATTTCGAATTCAAATTACTCGACATCGTTCAGCCCAGCCTTCAATCCCCAATAAAAAAGCCCTCAAAAAAATGCAGAAACCAAACGAAAGCAAAAGCCGTCGAAAAAACAATGAAGCAATCAGCTCGCTCCGGCACTCGGGCTCTTTAACGACGAGCGAAAATCGTATGCACGATCGGCGCGTCGGTCTGTCCGCTGGCGCGGCAGCTGACGAAGACGAGTGGCCGCGGCCCTATGGGCGTGCGGCCAGAGAGCGACCCTGAGAATCTACATCTCCGGATTCTTGCGGCAAGCGCGCGCTACCTGTCGATTTCCAGATCTTCAAAGGGCTCGATCGCGCCCAAGCACGCCTGTGCCTGGAGAGACTGTCTTTTTGTAAGTTCTTGGGCTTCGTGGAAGTTGTAGGCGTAGTGAAGCGGGGAGGAGGGAGGGTTTTAATTGAGGTGTTTTTTAAAGGGTTGGATTGATGGTTGGCTGTGTACTTGAGAGCTTTGGTGATTTTGTTGAAAGTGGCGAGTTGCGCGATGAAAATAACGTATTTATTTTATTAAGTTTGGTTTATTGTTGAGTGATATTTGAGTTAATACGTCTTTTTTTTTATTTTCAGGTAAGGCAGTTTCTGTATCATCAACTTTAATCGGTTTGTAGTTCGGTAAGTTAGATTTCTAATTGTCTCACTTATTTAAAAAAGATAAATTCATTGTTCTTACTAACTTTTGAAACCAAATAAAATTTTTATAAATTTCACACATTCTTTTCTAAAAACTCATTAAAAAATAAAAAATTAAATCCTTTATCAACCTCAACGAACGTTCTCTAGCTAATTACGCAATTTCGCAGCACGTAAACTTACTCTCTCCCTTGGCTCGACATCAGTCGGCAAAAAGTGCGCGTGCCAGTTTTCCGTAGCCTACACGTTTCTCACTTATGCATGCTCGAATCCATATGTGTTACACATACGTGCGGTTAAATCCGAGCGCGATTTGTATCACCTATACAGGCTAGCCACGCGATCCTAAGTGCCCTTTTCGTGATGCTCGAATCTGCTATGAATTTCCATGACGAAATCGTTGGCAAATCGGTTGGATTTTCTCGTTTCATCTCTTGTGTGAATTGTTATAAAAAAATATTGCTGAGAACGATTTATAAAGGCTCTTACCTTACAACTGTTAGTTTAATTATATTATTACCTACAAGACTAGTAGTGATAGCAGACAAGATTTGTCGGCCCTTACATAACTTCGCCAAAAAACAATGCCCACGACCAATGGAAAAAATCCTTGGAAATACAACTTATAAAACCTATAAGATGGTTTAGATTATAAAAAACCATGAATTTAAAACAAAAAAGTTTGACATAAGTGGTGGGAAGGTACTGAAATAGGCCTTTGATTTTTCAAAGTCTGACTAGTCCGCAGCATTATCTACTGCAAACCAAATTAACGATAAAAATATACTTAACAACAAGACTCCTCAATCTAATTAATTTTATTCGATCACTTATGAAAAAATACAACTTT
>JAPYZA010001241.1:0-22256 GCA_030522685.1 Eupelmus azureus | reverse complement strand
GATAATTATTCAAATAAATATGGTTTATCGCAATGAAAAATGTAGTCAAATATTTTTATTAACCCTTTAAATTTTCCAAACTTTTTTAATTTATAAGTGAAAATTTTGTACTATGTTTACAAACTATTTTACCACAATTATTCCAGAATTTTTAACCTTTGGAATACACATTTATTATCAAATACACTAACTGGAATTTTGAAATATAAATTAAAAAACCACCAGTTAAAAATCATAAGAACAAAGCTAAGTGTTCTATACCTAACGCTTACAAAACTGCAGCTCCCGCAAGACTGCACAACACATGTTCTCCGCATTTCTATATATCTCCCGCCGCCCGCGCGCGCAACGCTGCGGCTTATACTACCAAAACGTAGCAGGGGGGAGGAGGGGCCAGAGAGGGAGAGACCGATCGTGAACGAAGAGTGTACGTCTGTGTACGATCCGACGAGCGGAGACACTCGCTGAGACGGGGGCCGCGCGAGTGTAGCGTAAAATGGCGAAGCAGGCGGAGGTGATCGGCGGAGTGCTGCGAGTCAGGCCCAACAGCTTCGAGGAGAATATCGCGCTCCTCAGGGAGGTCCAGTCGAGAAAGGAGGTTAAGTCACTGTCCGTCCTCTCCCACGCTCGTAAAAACGCGCGCGCGCGAGGGCTCGATTTTTCTATTTTGCTTTGAGGAGAAAAAAAAAATTGAGAACGTCATAGTGTGTGGCACCTATCCTAACGACAACTGTTGTGCTGTTCGTAGGTGGACGCGAGAAGCAGAGCTGAGCTGGCCGAGCTTTTCGAGGTCGTGAACGCGAGGTCGCGCAGCAGGAGGCTACATCTGCAGCAGCAGCAAGCCACGACGTCCGAGGCTAACAAGCAGGAGGTCGGTTCGGACTTTCTGTTCTTGGAGTTTTCTATTCCTAACCTTGTGCTGTTGTTTGTCTTGTGAAGTGTTTAGAGAGAGAGAGAGAGAGAGAGAGAGAGAGAAAAATGTGTAAAAAGTATGTTTGTACAGGTGAGTGGATGATTGAGGTCTGATTTGGGATGCTGTGGCTGTTGATCCTGGGAGTTTGCGGATTGCTTATGATGAGCTGGCTGCTATCCATTCAGAAATTGCTCCGATAAGTGTTAGATAGTTAAAGTACAGACAGAGTAAAAAGAATTTTTACAAAGGATTTATAGATTTTTATTAGTTCATTGTAAATTTCAATGAATTTATTTGATTTAACAGTTTGTGTAAACAAGCAACTATATAGCTTTAATCAAAAATTCAATTGTCCGTTTTAACATCAAATTACCATGTAATGCCTTGCTTATCAAAATTAACAAATTTTATCTAACGCAGAAATTTAAAAAAAAAACTGCTTTAAATTAAAACCTTAAATCACGAGGGAAACATCAATGGAAAGATTCAAGTGAATTTAATGTAAAGTGATAAGTAATAGTTGTACTGTAATATATTACACTTAATGATCGAGGAAAGTTGTTATCTAAGTTACTATGATGCACTTGATTAATGAATCATCTCCCTCCTTCATTGTATCAAGTTTGTCTATGACTATGTTCTTAAAACGTAACCAATACTCCAAATAATTTATAAAATAAATGAATAATTTCATCAATTATTATTTATTTTTATAGTTGAAATTTCTAAACCACTGATTTATTTTGTAAAGATCTATTTTAATGGCAAAACTATTAAATACATACTTTTTTAATTTTAGCTACCATTAAAAGAAATTCATTATGGCCCTATATCTGGAGTACCATCAGGTACATGGTGGGGCATTCGAATGGACTGTTCCAGAGACAATATACATGAACCATTCAACAAACACATTCATGATGGTCCATTTGGAGCAGTGTCAATTTGCACATCACATTTAAATTCTCATAATGATGTCGATTTAGGTGATATTTTAACTTTTACAAGTGGAGAGTACAATACAAAAGATCAATCTAAAGACTCTCTAATACTGAGTTTTAAAAATAGAATACCTATAAGACTTGTAAGGAGTTATTGTCTTTCAAACAAATATGCTCCGAAAACTGGATATAGATATGATGGACTGTACACAGTAGTACACCATTGGATAGGAGTTTCTGGTGATGCAACAAAACATCGCAAGTTTGTTCTCACAAGAGTGATGAATCAAGAATCTGCTCCTTGGTCTGTAAAAAGATCTAGATTACCTAATATTTTAAAACCAAGAAAATCATCTTCTCCAAGACTAACAAGAAGTCACAGTAATACTAGCAGTCAAGAGCCAATGGCTACAAAATTAGAAAGTAACAAAGCTGAGACAGAATCAAAAGTGGCTAATGTTAGTTCTATAGTGTCTAGGCAAGTTTTCAAAAAATTTGTTCCAGGATCCCCAGATAGTTCTCCAAAGTCTGCATCAAGTACAGATTCTTTTGGTCCAAGTTCACGTCCTAATACTTGTCAGACAAAATTATGCAATACAAATCTATCTATACGTACAAATTTATATGACTCTTCACACAATCTTCAAGAAACAAAAAAAGTTACCCCCATGACATTCTGCAGAATATTTAAACCAAATCAGTTACAACAGTCCCAAAAAAATCCTCAAGATGAAATTGAAAAGATTAACACAGACACATCAGACAGTGAAATCATGGACAAAATACCAGTAGTTAGTAGTTCCGATAATGAAGATGTTACAGAAAGAAAAATTAAAAAAGTTACTTGGGCAGACTCTTGCAATTCCACTTTAAGTAGTATAGAAAAGTCAGCATCAATAGCTGGTAATGGCTTTCAATATAGTGGGTCTGATGTTGTTGACGGATTTAGTCCTACATCATCAAAAAAATGTGAGGTTCTTAAGTGCAATAATGTAACTGAACACTTGGCTTCTCCTAATCTTACAAATTCTACATCTAACTCTTTATTAAGTACTAGTACAAAAAATTCTCAACATATTGCTGACATTCATTCCACATCAAATGTACCGCAGACTTCAAGAGAATGTTTTTCTAAAATATGTGAATCATTTAATGAGACTGAAAATTTGGATGAACCTTCATCAAGTATAGATTCACTAGCACCTGATAAGCTAGTCAGTGTTATAGTAAAAGAGAAGTATCATCCTATGGCCAAATTATTAATAGGAAACATGATTGGTTTGGAGAATCAAGAGTCCGCAATTTTAAGTGCATATAATACTTTAAGTTCAAAGGTTGATCAAGATGATTCTAAGAAGTCTAAAGAAAATAAATTAAGAAATAAATTTTACATTAGAAATAAATCAAGAAAGAATGGAGTTTTAAAGAAACAAAGGCGAGAAATCGCAAACTTAATCATTGACGCCAAATTTGATATTGCTACAAGAGGATCAACAAGAAATTGTAGGCTTCGAACACCTAAAAAACGAATATCTAAATCAGAGATACCACAAAGGAAAATTATGAATGCTCGAAGAATACAATCACGAAATCTTAATAAGGAAATTCGAAGCACAGTTAAAGAATTACAGCCAAAAAAGCCTAAAAAGAGAAAAACTGTGGAAACCTCTGCTACAAGACCTAAAATGATTACTGTATGGACACAATGCTCGCTAGTTTCAACACCGTCAGTCGACCAGTCATTGCAAGTCGGTGATTCATATATAGAAACTATATTGACCGAGAAAGATATAAAAATAGAAATGGTAGATCTGGAAGACGTAAAATCAGAGCTCTGTGATGTAGAATCGATAAATGAAGAAGTTTCATCAGAGCCTGACACAAATTATATTGAAAGAAACAGTATGTATTGTTATATTATTGTTTTTATATATTTTTACCTTTAAAGAAGTAATTTTAATTTTTTCCTTTAGATTTCAGCGGTTCAGCTTTCGCGGCTGTGAACACAGCTGACAACAGTCTTCGAATAGCACGCTTGAGGTCCATTGGCTTTAGGCCAATAAGAGTCTCACCTATGGAAGTTGAGGACTCAAATCAAGAATTTTCGAGGCCAGACGTTGATGAAGAGTATAACAAGTACACTAGTGAAGAAAACAATATAGTTGGCTACATGGATGAACAACTTCACTTCGAAGATATTGAAGAAGAGGAGATTATGGATACATCAGATAATTGTGAAAACTCGCAAAAGATAACTAAGAAACAGTCCCATAAAGAACTTTTGCCACAACCAATTGAATCTCTACGAGAGCACGATTTTTATAAACCTTGGCATGGGTGGAGAAAAACCTCAATCAATGGTCAGATTTCTTGGACAGGTTATTAATTTTAATTAAAGGAAAGTTTTGTTACATTGATGCTGGAACAAGAACTTTATTGATAAAATTTGGCTGATAGACTTCTTATTATATTTACTTAATTTGATTCAACAAATTTTATAAAATTTAGACATGTTCAAATTGCATTAACAGAAAAATTAAAGGTATAAGTGCTATATGCACTTTCTTTTTTTAATGTTACTTTAGAGAATGCTGGTCATTCCCAAAGATCGTTAGTAGGCTGCCTTTTGTATATATAAAAATGTGAAAAAAATATTTTTTTCTCTTCTATCATGTATTTGTTAAAAGCTGGATGTCACTAAACTTTAATTTATTTTATTTTCTATTTTGTAAAACTTAAACAGATAGTTTTTTGTTTATTTTTATATAAAGCCAATTGCATAAATAAATTTTTTCTTTTATAAAGAGTACTATAAATTTATCATATATAAATTATTTATATAAATATTTTTTAATAATTTTATTGACTACAACGTTGATTTTACTGTTTTTTCCAAGATATGTTATATCAAAGTTTTACTTAATGAAATCCACGTTTTCACGAAGTATATTACGATAAGTGAACTTTAAAGTTTTATCATAAAAAAAAATTTAAATACATTTTTATAATATTTGCATATTCATAAAAGTTATCATGAATATTCACATTATCGACTATCAAAAAGAAACTTAAATATATTTAAATATGTTACTAAGTTTTATTTTTATAAATTACTAACTATTAAAAAAGTGATTAATACAATAATTCAAATAAAATTTTGTAAAAATTAACATAACTTATTTTAAGTTTTACTTTTTTTCAAAGTATTTAAAGTGATATCCAGTTTTTATTTATAGTAATTGAAAAATTAATTATTTACTGACTAAAATTATTTAAAAGTTTATTTTCGTTTATGAAAAAATTAAAAAATATAATTATTTTTTTAATAAATATATTTTTTATATTTATAACTGGACTAAGCCAATTTACAAACGTTTCAGAAGAACGAATAATTAGTATATCAAATTATAAATCAAATTGTTTATGATAAAAAGTGGAAATATCAATCATCAGTACATAATTATATTTTTCATTGCCTTTATCCTTGTTTCAAACCGTAAACATTTAAGCTCATATAGCTATCTATGTAACATATATATGTATAATATTAAACAATAGAGCACCCCTGTAAAAAGTGATAGATCACAAAAGATATTGTAATTATCTTTAATTTTTATACTTACAATGGCGATCTGTGAAGTGTGTACGAAGAAAAAGTGCCTGATTAATCCTATAACTTGATTAAAAACAATGGGCAAGTAGAGCATGGAGTGTTCAATTGAATTCTTTTAGTGAGTAGAAAAAAATGTAAAAAAGTGATTGCTATCATGAAAATTTCTGTAATGAAAGTTAAATTTAGTTTTCAACAGAAGATAATAATGTGGTGTGATAAATATAACTGTTAATCTAGTAAAATTATTAGTTTATAAGTTAATTTGTTTCTTAAAATTTATAAATATGTTTTGTACAAGGATTAAAAGATTATTTCAATTGTTGAGAAAAAGCACAAATAAGCTTTCTATAATTTTTTTATATTAATCCTGCAATAGAATGAGATTTTAATTAATTTACGAAAATCATGATTTATTCTGCATGTGCAGCTTATGTTATCCGATGGATTTTTTTATTGTTCTTAGTTGATCTCGGAATTTTCTCACTTAAGTGATCTCTGTAAATAATTCTACATATATTTATTATTGTAAACTTATACACAAATCATTAATATTTAAGCAAATAAAACTAATTTTAAAATATATGATTGATTTTATTACTTCTTTTCAATTTTTAAGTTTGTGAATTATTTTTTAGAATTTCTATTACTTTAATATTTTCAAAGAATTCTACGATCAAAACTCTAACAATGTTAAATATATATAGTGAACTGTTTTTATATTTATAAATCAGTAATTAAATAAATCTTTTTTAATATGAGAAATATATAGTTATAAACATTGGATAATTACAAATTTAATAACATTGAATGCGATGATTTGTTTTGCAAATAAAAAAATTCATAGATTTTCTTTGTATGTACTAGATTTTTATTTTCATACTACAGAAAAACAAAAATACTTATCTGTTTAAAAGTTCAGAAAATAAAAAAGTTTTAAAACTACTCTGTACAATGGGTGAAGAAATGAACAGACTGCTGATAAAATTTTTCGTCAGGTATCGACAGTTTATTTATTTAATATATCTGGACACAATATTTGCCACTCTCCATACGTTGTCACTCTCGCATTCGTCTCATGTAATGTTTTGTCTCTCACTCTCATAATTATTTTCATAATTTCCCTCGTCGCTTGTGCAAAGAAAATTTTTTAAAAGAAAAAAGTCATGTGCGAAAAGAAACAATATCGAGGCCTTAACGAGGAAACTCTTTTCTCTTTATTTTTTTTCTTTCTCTCTCGTTTATAATATTATCTTTCTTTCATTTAATTTTTTGTTTTCATCGTTTGTCATTAAACACATTTGCATGACATTATACATTATATTTATTATATACATTTAATAGTTTCTTTTTTCCTTCATCTATATCGCTTAGGACGTTCTTGCACAGTTTCTTTTTTTCTCCACAATTTCTTTATCTATTTTATGCTGAAAAAAACTACCAAATTGAAGTATATATTTATTATTATCAAGCACTGTTGATAAATATATTTTGCCTAGGATTAAGATTGTATTTAGTAAAATTATCCATTAAATAAAATAAATACAAACTTAATATAAATAAATATTTAGAAGTACTGTGTTTAATTAAGTATTTACTTAAATTTAATAGATTTTTTTCAGCATAGGTATAATAGAACTCGATGCGAAAAAAGTGCATCGAACGGTAAGTTTATTACACACTTACATAAACAACAGCTGCAACAATATATCATTTATTTCTTTCTTCTGTTGTTATAATTATTTCATTTTACATCATAAGGAACGCAAAATTACAAGTTCGTAGCAAAAATTGATTTTTATTACCGACCGAGTTGCTTTTCACTAATAATTCAATTTGTATATTGTTTATTAATTTAAGTTGTTATGCTTGTTAACTTTCAAGTAGTGCGAGTATAATTTGTGTAAACAAATGGAGGGCATACATATTTTTCTGGAATATATTCGCATAGAACAACGTGGATTAATATAATAACATTAAAATTATTAGTTAGCATTATTTAGTCGGCAATCGCAACAATCGGTAATAATTTGCATTGACGAAAATCGAATCTTAATGTTATAAGGCTACTCTACAAAATCAACGAAGACTTTCTATTTAAACGCAATTTTAGATAGATATAAAATGTGTATAATTTTTCTCTTTTGTAATCTTTGTGCGTTATTTGCAATCTCTAAATAATTTGCGTGTAAAAGTGCAAATAGAAATATCAAGAGTCGTAGATGATTGTTCATCGGCAAAGTCTCTTCATGATTCATTAAGGACGTAATAAGTATACCATATATTGGATATCCATTCAACTAAATTTACATTGCAAGTATGAGAAGCTTATAAAAAATATTACAATAAATAATTTTAATTTTTCTAATTCTGCTTGCTTATTAAGTATATTACTTTCTTTCAAATAATAATCTTCATAAAAATTACACGCATTTTACATCGACCTATGACAAAATTAAACTTTATTGAAGATATTTGCTTTTTTTTTTAAATCAAAGAAGAATAAACGAGCTTTATTGATAAAAGTGCTTTACAGTTTTTGAGATATAGTAGTCTGAAAAGTATTCACTGGTTCACGTAAATCCATAATCACACGTTTATAAAAAAGCCATTCGAACGTCAGAAGTGGAAAGGTAAATCAACATGAGGAAGAAACCTGTAAGTACTATTCATCAATGGACATTGTTAAATGACGCTGTAATATATGTATTTGGGTGTGTCACCCGGAGAAACCTGCGACAGACGGAATCACGACTGAACCTGTAATTCTTAACAAGTGGCTTTACAAAGCATTATTTTTCAGCCGAGGAAGAATGGAGAGTTACGCTCCTATTTGTGATTAACCGTTATTTGAATACGGATTTTTTGAGTTGTAATCTCGAGAAAAATTTCAAAAAAGATTTAGCGATTGTTATCTAGCCGATAAAGAATTTATGAATGTCAAATAAAAACTTAAAAATTATTATTTTTTCAGAAATAATAAATCTTCGATTTACCGGCATAGTATAAAGTTAGAGTAATTAAATTAATTTATTGTTTATAATATTGACATAAAAAATTCTGAGAATTAAGGAAGAAAAGCTATAGTTTTTTTGCGATTTAATATTGACCGACATTCTACTTTACCGACTAAATGCAAGTATTACAGGCAGTGACAGAAAAATCTTAGATTTAAACCTATGAAATCTATAATAATCGGTACTTCTAAAGAGTACCATCTACGTAAAACAATTTTATTTTCTAATTAAAATTAATTATTTGGCTGTCGGTAAGATTGAAGGCAGGTAATACAAATTCAAATGAAAGAAAATTTTAACCGAATTAGGAGCTTAGCGAATTTCTCCGGGCAGCTTTGAAAAATTGACAGCGATTGTAGTCGTATGTGCCTCGCTCACTTATCTCATACAATATATTAATTATTTTTACACTGGTTTCATCTGTAATATAAGAAGAAAAACATTAGAGCTAAGGTCTGTTCCGTTCGTGTAACCGACGGCACGCCGCGTCTAGAACGAGGCGACTTGGCCAGCCGCTCCTTGTGTACATATTAAAATAAATAATTCTTCTATCGGCTATTTGTCCTTACCCATTTGTGTATGTATACTTCCTCATTGTTAACGTAATGTTATTTTAACATGAATTTATACATAATAACATTATGGAACCACTTTTTCCGTGTCATATATTGAGCCTGTTGTACATACATATATATGCCTATGCAAGATGTGGGATGACGTCGCGAAGAAGATGCCATTTTTAGTAATGTAAATTATTTATTAATTTAATTGTGATAGTAAAAATTTTGAAAAGTATTTCAATATTATTTTGTAAGCTAAAGAACAATTATATAACAAAATAATTTCTTTAGTAGAAAATATCTTGTTAAAATAGAAATAGGAATTTTAGTTTTTTTGATCGGGTATATTCACTCGCGACATCCTCTGAACATATTTTATAAATTAGTCTCAATCCATCCCTTTCGGTTTATAGTTATCTTAACTTGTTCCTTAATAAAATTCCGGCAAAATTGAAATTTCAAGTTTTCGCATAAGAAAAGCCTTAGAGTACAGAAATTAAAAAAACTTTTTTATAAAAAGTTACGAACAAAATATGTTTTTTAAAAACATAAAAAAATTAACAGTTGCAACGAAAAAGCGAAAACTTAAAATTTATATCTGCGCTATATATATCGCAGTTATAGTTTTGGGACAGTTTTATATCCTATTTTATTGAACGATTTTCTTCAGAATTTCATTATCAAATTGTTAAAGAGCAGAAAGATTCTTACGATAATCAGTTTCTTTCAAAGACAATTAACTTAAAATTTTACATGATTGGCATGTAAATAACATTGAATTCAAACTAAATAAGATATTTATATTGAAAACATAAATTATCAAGTGCAGAATCTACTAATATATTTTTCAACTTCTATATTATACGATTTTTAAAAAATGGCTTAATTAAATATTATAAAAATTACTCATTTTATCACTAATAATTCAACTTTTATAATAAAATTACTTTTAAAACAAATAGTTTGCTTACAAAGTATAAAAACAAATGCATGGTCAATTATTTGTATTGGTTGGACCTTGTATTCGACCTAACGGAATAATTTATAAAAAAAGTTTTTTTGCCTTTATGACAACATAATTTTCTTAATGAAGGATACTGAATTAATATTTTCACGATTAAATAAATACCACTGTTTTTGTAAATGCCAATGCAACTAAAAACTAACAAAGAAGTATATTATATCAATCTGTATTAATTCATTATCCTTCTTTAATATGAATAAAAAACCATTATAAGTGAAATATATTTCTAAATCAAAATAGTGATTAATTTCTCCAATTAATGAATTAATAAACATGTAGCTAGTCAAATTTGTTAGAATAATAAAATTATATATAGAAAATGAAATGGTATATTATAAAAACATGTTTCGTACACGTGAATTTCGGTTACGATTGCACTAGCAAATAATTGTGCTGAAATTTATACTAAATAAAAATTGTAGTTTTTAAAAATAAAATATAGTAGGCTTGAGTTTTTCTCTCTTTGAGTAAGAAAATATATTTATCTTTACTTATTTATTCTTTCTATTATATAACTTAAGAAAATTTTATATACAGTATCAAAAAACTTTCTAATATTGTATAAAATTTTCTTAAAGTATGTATACAGTTAAAAGTCCATTTGTTTTTATGATATACACAAGTTCTTCTTTTACCGATACACCAGCATACCGACAGCAGATAAAAATAAATTTTCCTGAGTCATTGCAATGACAACTATAGTTAATAAATTATTAATTTTCTTTAATTCTTCAAAACGTATTTTACCCACACGTAAAAATCCATCTTTTAACAAAATCTATTCTTACAAACTCGGTCGGTAACAGTGCATCGATAACGTTCATAATAGACACAAAAACACGTACTTAGTCACACGAAACCCAAAACTCAATCAAATCCAAAAGAAACTCAGAAAAAGCGCATTTTCGCACAAAACATTCCCTTATCCACCAGTGCAATCGTTTCCACCTTCCCAGCCGAATTTCCCGAAACCAATGCGCCCCGCGGGGACCCAGAAAAAGCCCCTCCGACCCGGGAAATTCGCGCTGCAGCTTTTGAACTGCCGCAGTCCCTTCCTTTAACTTTCTCTCCCGCGCTCGACCAGGCAGAGGAGGAAAGACCGCGGGAACAAAATCGAAAACACACACAGAAAGCGAATCTTCCCTGTTTACTGGAACTCGTCGTCGCTGCTCAGCAGCATCGTCTTCTCGTTGTAGTTCTGGGATATGGTGGCGACCGGGCGCTGCTGGTTGCCGCCGGTACCGTTGCCTGGCGGATGTCGGCGCTGAGGCGGCGGTACCGGCATGTTCTGCGGATCGTCCGGGTCGTAGCTGGACACCCGCATGCCCCGCTGACTTTTGGCGCCGCCCCCTGCGAGAGATCAACACACAGAGTTTTGGCTTTGTCTCAACGGGCTCGAGGGGAACCTTTTTGGCGCGTGCGATTTTTTTTCTCTTTTTTTTTTTGTCTGAGAGCACGCTTTGTTTTTGCTTTCAGAGTGGCGTCGGGGGGGAGTACAGTGCGACGAGGGTTCGTTAAGACGAGAGGGTGCATTTTTTGGTTTGAGGCACGACTGGCTTGGATGCAATAATATATGTTACCTTTTGCCATTAAGATTTAACAATGATGTTGTGGTAAATTGTTTTATTTTTTGAGAATCTACTACAAAGTAAAAGTTTTTCAACTTTTTAATAATCGTTTCCAGGTCTTTCAAAAAAAAGAGGAAAATTTTCATCCAATTATAAAAAAGTAAAATCGTGTCGCACCGTACTCGTGTGGCTAAAAGCGCAATTTGTGTAATAATTCGCGCGGCCTTTGCCTTTCCCGCGATCGATCGGCCAACGCGACGATGTTTGTCCGCACATACACACGGTCTTTATCTCGACCAGTTTTTTCGAGACACAATGGGCAAGCCCGCGCTCATTGGCTCGTCTACGTATATTTTTTTTATTGCCTGAGGTATAAACTTGACTTGGAGTAGAATCTGTGACGCTGGTCAAGGATTGGCTTTTCGAGTTTCGTGTTTTGACGTTCAAGGATGTCTGGTTCGTGTAATTTAAGCGCGAGATTCGATCGATTAGAGTTGCTTTAAATTTGAGCCGTATATTGATGTCTAATGTTTGTATAATAGGTATTAAGGAGTCAGTTAAAAATGTATTAATTTTTGTAAGAAATAGGAATTGAAAATAAAATTTGTTAAATGTGAACACATTTCTGCTTGTATAATTGTGTGAAATTAAGAATATTGATAAGAAAGTAAAATTTGTTAACAAATGTTAAGGGGAATTATTTTTAGTTTTCAAGATTACTATTGTTTCGTTCTTATTCGTTGACTAAGTATCTACTTAAAATTTAAGTTATTTTTTTTAAACATGTATTCTGTTACTGTAATCTGTATAATTATTTTTAAATGAATATTTGATGTTAATATTTAAAAAAAATAAAATATATCTCGCAGAAAAGCAATACGAGATATTTTCAGAAAAGATTATAAATTTTTCTTTAAAAACGAATTAAAACTCTAAAATTATACTCAATTTATGTAATGTATGTATACATCATTTAAAAAAACCTCATTCGATTTGCTAACAATTATCGAGTTGGCCAGATCGATCTTCGAAAGAATATATTGAGTGCTTTGAAAATTGATTTTCATTATTTATTCGACAGTTGCGAGCATTATGATGCGCTGTCTTATGCGGAAGCGATAAATTATTCAGCGCCGTAACTCTTGTACATTGTATAATTCACAAACACCGTGCAATATTAGTGATGATTTTTAGTGCTAACCTTTTGTAATGAATAAACCCATTCGTTGCGTTAGTTCTATACTTATAAAAATAACAGATATTATTACTACTATAATTACTGTAAATGTTTTATATCATTGTATGATAATATAAAAGCAATTATTATTCCTGATGAAAGACAAATAGAAGAATTATCAAGAGTACATAGAAGTAGACTTGTGCTCGAAATCTCATGAAAATATTGTCTAAAGAAGTGAATTTTCAAAATAAATAAAATGATTTCTAAAAAATACCATAAAGTAAAGAATGAAAATAAAAATATAAATAAAAAAATTTTTTATTTAACATTCTTTGAATAATAAAAATTAAATTAATTTTTGTTCATTTTTGATAATTTTTAAAAATAAAAATTGACTTTATTAGATTTTTTTGACGGTAATTATTATGCATTTTTAACTTCAACAAAAAAAAGTGTCGAAAGAAATTAAAGCTTCAAGAAACATTTTATCTGATTTGACTGTAGGCTTCTCGTAGTCCGCGACACCGATGCCGGATATTCGTTTATTTATTAATTTTACTCCATCTCAGCTATTTTTACATTGATCTAAATCTCTGTGCAAAATTTCCTTACATGTAGAGGAATAAATGTCTCGCTAGAAGTTTCTTGTAACTTCAAATTCCCTCGATACACTATTTTTGTTGAAGTTAAGAAAACATCATGACCGAATTGAGTTCCAAAATTATTTATCAGCAGTGAGTAGGATTAGATTCTTAGAAAATTTCAAAAAATTCAGATGAAATTTTAATTTTTTTCATATTAGTTTTTAATTTTTTTTTTATTATTGATACCTGTTAGAATTTAGTAAAATCTATTATTTATTTTGAAAAATCACCTTTGTGGTGGACAATATATTTATACGGTTTCGAGCACTAGCCATTTACTTTATTTGATTCATTCCTTTGATTTCCGAATCCTATTAAGGCAAATAAAATTTTAAACTACAAAATACAAGATACTTTTGATTGAATTACAAAATCTTTGAATATTTTAAAAACAATTTTAGTTAATCAAAACAATTTTTAATAACAAATAATGTTTTTTTTTATAATTTTTAATAAATTATATTTAAAAAATAATTAAAAATTTTCTGTAACCAAAAAAATTAGGTCTAAAGAATAAAACGAATGGATCAATTCTCGCGCTCACCCTTACGTGCATTACCACGTCAATGCAGCCTCCATTATCATTTCACCGCAACTTTGCAAAGCACTCTTCTTACTTAATTTAAAAAATAAGATACACAGGCGGCATAACAAAGGCAAAAAAGAAATACAAAGGTAAATATGTATACATAAAATATACAGTAATAGTACTATATAATAATGTAGAACATCGTATAAATATATATGTAAATGGAAAAAAAATAAGTAAAATGATGGTGAAGTCGCGCGCATTGCATTCGGCACGCTAGGGTACCACGGGCTTTTCCAGATGCTTCATGCAAATAATGCGGAGAAAAATGTTTTGTTTATTGTTAGAAGAAACTTATATTTTTGGTATATAACAAATGATACTTATGTGATTCTGCATCTAAAGAACATAATAAAATTCAAATTAAATCTTTTTTCATAGTAGAAAATAGATTGCTTAAGTTTCATTATAATCATATATATTTTTCTCCGCGGTCTGGTGAGGAATTATAATTATAGGGAAAATTATTCGGTTCAAGCTGGAATTACGTATATCGTGCAGGAGACAATGACCTAGTAAAATTGTAGATTTAATCTTCGCAGCATTCAAGGGACTTCGTAATCTTTAATAATCGCACTCTGCATGCCAACGTTAACGAGTTAACACTTAAATATATTAGTAAAAATAATATTGAAAAGTAATAAAGACAAATATCAAGAATAAGCTTCTCAAGCTTTTTCTAAATGAATAAATTATGAAAAATCGAACTCATGATTGGTTTTATGTATTTTTTTATTATTATTTTTGACACTGAATTTATTTGAAAAGCTTCGTACATTGTACACACGAATACTCTGTGCTTTATTCGTCACTCTCACTTTTCTTAACTTTGTAATTTTTTTCACTATTATTATCATTTAAGTACGTAAATAATGTTATGTGCTTATAAACTATTTTAATTTATACACTAATAAGGCTCGTTAAGAAGAAATTCACGGTAAAAATTACTCAAGCAGTTATTTTTTGTTATTCTTGTGAATGAAATTTTTTGTTTGTTTTAAGATATGTTTTGCGTTTACTGAACGATTTGTAAAAACAATACTGTATTCGGTCACAGTTAATTAATACTGTCAGCAGTATCTGTTATTATTGAATAACTTTTTTATATAAAAAATGGATACATTACCCACTAATATACAGTATTACTATGAGGAAATAAGGTTATAAGCTACTCCATAATAACACATCGGTTAAATACATACACACATCCAGTTCACGAAAATCATGCTTTAAAACAAAACAAAAAACCGGCATCAAAATTCCTAAAATTCTTGAGTAACTTTTACTATGCATCTCTTCGATAAAGTTTGTGTCGCAATTGACACTTTGTATTGTAATAATTGCATCGTTTCTCTGTCGTTAAGTAAATCGTGCCCGACTTATTTTTTTCTCAAGATAAACAAAAATTGTACCCTGCATTAAAGAGAGCGAATTTCCTTAGGAAAAAATCTCATTTTTTCTCATTCGCACCGCAAATAAACATGCGGACGGTTTCTCGTAACACGTATATTCTGATATACAGTGTGATACTTAGAAAATTCGCTAAATTATGTGTAAAGATATAAAATAATAATTATTAATATTAAAATCGTCGTCGTCATCGTGGTCGCGCACAAACTGCAAAAAAGTCTCCCGTTTGAATTAGTTTTTTTTCATCGTTCGTTCTTTTATCTCTGAGTTAGTTTGTGAATAAAGAATATGTTTTTGTTTAACTTTTATTTAAATTCTTTTGCTCTTCGATAAGTTTCCAAAGGAAGGCGTCCGACGAGTGCGTTGATAATGCGTTTAATTGTACAATTCGTAATTCGGCTCTCTCACAGCTTTTCGTACGGCAAGTTGGTATTGACGTCTGAAAAAAACAGCAAAAAAATGCATGCTTCACAACACTGGCCGGTGAACTAGTTTTGACGAATGATTTAACTTTCGTTGCTTTTTTCCTTATATTTTATCGAGTACCCATTATTAGGACTCTCATTTTTTCTGCGGTTTCGTTCTTCTTTGACGCAAAGGGTTGAGTATAAAGAGAAAACTATTGAAATTATTTATTTAGTTTATATTAATACCAGTATTTATAGAATAAACTCTTATGTTTCATAAACGAAATTTATTAGGCTATTAAAAACAGTTGTTTATAGTGATCGTTGGAAAATTGAATTAAGAATTAAATTTTGAAATAATTAATATATTTGTTTATTAATATCTTTTCGAGGTTTTTCGAGATTAAATAAGATTTACATTTATGGTTTTTTGAAAAATGATACTGGAGCTTATAAAGTACAGAATTTTTATAAGTCCGACAAATTTAACATTATAAATTTAAACATATAAAATCAAACGACTTTAAATGAAAAATCGTATTTTGTTTTAGTTAATTATCAAAAGAAATTAAACCTATGAACAACGTGATATAATTATATTTTAATTTTCATTAATTTCATAATTAAAGTTTAAAAAAAAATTGAGATACTTTTATTTTAATTAAAGTACACATCTATGTACAATAAAATCGGAAGGCGTCTTTCTTAAACTTAATTAAAGCATTTATAAAATTAAAAATGTCATTACTTTTTTAGGTCATTAATAAAATTTTGAAGCTTAATGTCAGATATGTTTCGATTTTCATAATTTATTAAAGCTCCAGTGTAATCAGCTCTAAATTAACTTTCATATTCCTCAAACCCGGTACGCCAAAAAGGAACACTTTTTATCAACTTAAAAGTGCGGCTCGCACAGCAAACGAAAAAGCGTGGATATCGTTTTATTTCATTTTATTTCATTTCGAAAGCTCGTAGCGTCTCGGATACGCGTTATTTCAGCAAAAATATGTACGTTCTCTCGATCTTGATTAACGGTGCGATAATTCGGTTCGATGTGTGTTTTTGTATAAGGTGAGTAGTGAATACAAAAATTAATAATAATTAAATTTCCAATCATAGACTTGGAGGGATAGGTGAGTGCTTATTAGTTGAAAACGAACGTGCGTTGCTTACTATTTACATCATTGCCAATGAAGCAAAATTATGCTTAAACCAAAAAAATTGTAAAACAAAAATTTGTACAAAGAATAATTCCAAATTCAAAATACAGCTTTCTGCGCATGCTACACCGCTAGACGTACGTGCTTAAAAAAAATTAACGAAAAAAAGTTTGTGATGAATGAATTAAATAACTAAAGCGAGCGTGATATTTTTGTTTACAAATGAACGAAATAGCGGAAATGCAAGCATTTCGTGTACACTCAACAACTCTTTTAATGCTTCCTGTATCACATGTCAAAAATTATTTCAGCATGTTTTTAAATAAATAAACAAAAATTGATTTCAACGAATTAATATATTATTTCAACAGGATCGTAATGCTACTCAAATAAATTGCAAAATTAAAGAATACGTTTTAAAACTGGTTTATCGAAAATATGAATACCAAAGTAGAAAGTTGTTAAATTTAAACGAATATAAATTTTAAAGGTAAACAGCTCTAAAAAATAATATTTTAAACAAGTTCTTAAAAAACATGAACGAAATTCAATTAAAAATTAATTTAACAATTAATTTAGTAAAATCGCTAACGATGAGTGTACACAGAATATGTAAATAAAATAAGAGAAACCAAGATTGTCCAGAGACTTACCAGAACTGTACTGCGTGTACTGCTGATACTGAGGATGGAAGTTATGGATGGCGTCAGTCATAATGTCCTTTGGATTCATAGTTTCCTGAAAAAAGAAACAAACAATACAAAAATTGTTTTCTCACACTTATTTTAATTCGATTTATGCTCTGTTATTGTTCAAATTATGCTTGCGCTTACGTAAACGTGCTGCGCGAGTTAAGAAAATTTACTTGCGCGAATTAAATAACCGTGAGCGTATGTCTGATCGTACAATAACGAAGGAGCACAAAAAATAATGTTTTTTTATTTTCTGTTTCAATAAAAATTCACATTACAATGAAATATTCAATTAATTTATGCACGAAATTTGTAAAATAATAATATGTAAATCAGATATTTGAAAGTTGTTTAAGTAATTAGATTTTAGTAAAAGTTTACACGAACTGATTTCTTAAATTTGATTTGATTATTCAATTGAATGAAGTCATAATTCAAGCGAACGTTATATTATTATTGCAGCAAATGCTCGAATTCGCCATAATTATTTTTTGCATTCATAAATACATTCAACTTCGAGCACCTTCATTTCTGTATTTTCAATGAGAGCTCTCAAGACAAAGGCTCTTCGTGAGTCGGAACGTCTGTAGCGCGCGAGGTCTTCGACACTGTATCGCGTGCCTCGAATACGTAAAGCTTGCGGCACGTGCTTCTCACCTTGAGGCTGCTGCTGATACTCTGCATGGTGACGCTACGGCCGCGCGAGTCCGTGCTGCAGCCCGCGGCATACACCTGATAGGGGAACGCATAGCGTAGGGCTATAGCGGCGAACAGCATCTCGATGCAGATGAGGAAATTTTGGTAGCCGGCTGAAACTGTACCGGCCGACGTTGACTGGCCAAGGCTGTTGATCACCGGCGAGATCACGTTTGCCTTCTCGAGGACAGCTAATAGAACGCCTGTTGACCAAAAATGTTTGTTTGTTAATTTATTATATCGACGGCTCCAAATAAAATGGTCGTATCTTCAATGATTATACACAGGAGATACCGCTTTTAAATGGTGCCGTTTATATGGTTAAGTCAAAGAAGTATTTAAAAGCTAATCATGATGTATTTGTTGCTTAAAGCAAGAAGTTTTATCATTGAAATATAGCACTGTGTACTAATCTAAAGTCAAAGTCACATTTGAAAACAATAAATGAACAAACTTGTTCAAAGAAGTAGTTTATAGAACGAGTTCAAAAGTTTAAATGTAAAATAATTACATATAAAAATAGTAAGGCAAAAGTTTCAGTGAATATTCATTATTAACTTACATTCGTACTTAAATATGTATGTAAAAGTTATTTACTATGAGAAAACATTCCTTTTCTAATAAAACAAGTCTTAATTTTTTTTTAATGGAATTCAAGCTTCCTTAAGTATTCCTTGGAACAAGTCGAGACTAGTAAGACAGGTGCAAGTAGTAAAATTTTACTTTTCACCTTTTCTATCAACATCAAAATTTCTGTTTACTTTTATTTTAAATAATTAAACACTATTCTTATTTAAACATGAGAATGTTTAAATTTTATAATTGTTAACAGTAATTAAAGATTTACTGTACTTAAACAGTAATTAAACTTCTAAAAATCGTTTTACAAACCTTGCCAAAAGGACAGGAAAATAACACTCTTGACAGTGCAAAACTTGAGTACAGGGTCAAACGGAGTGAGCAGGTCCTTAGTGGCAAAATAGAATAGAAATAGTCCGTATAGCGCCAGGGTGACGCTGATATTGTAAATGCAGGTTATGTATAAGTATCCGCCGTCGGGTGACCAATCGCCGTCCCTGTAGTGTCCGAAAGCTTGCAAAAATATAATGACAAAGGCCATCAGTGGTTTCACCAAGCAGAACTGCAGCGTAGCCTGCTTGCAGAATCTGAGGAACCCAATGGTGTAAGTCTTGCCTGCTAGGCAGTACGTGCCATAGATGCAGCTGGAGCGAATGGGCTTGCCCCTTATTTCCGACATGATGTTACCCTCGCCACCCAGGTACTCGTAGCACAGTGAAAGAAAGTTGTAGATGACAAATGCCTCATAGCAGTCTCTCACGGTGAAGAAGTACACATAGTAGCTCTCATTGTTGAAGAATAATAAGGATATCCAAGAATAGGTGGCGTATATGGGCACTATAAACAATATCCTTACTATCCACCGTTGCTCTGCTGTATTTGTGTACCACCTCAGGTGCTGATAAATCTGTTGACAGCTGATGAACAATGCAGCCCACACAAAGGCACCAGCAATACCTATAATAAAGATTTAAAGTTTATTTAGCTTATTTAATTTTATTTAAATTTTCAATCTAGTTTTAATAATTAATTAATGTTTTCATTATTATTAAAGAAATTGAATAAAGTTTATCTTAGACATGTTTTATTTTATTTTCATATTATCTATGTAAATAAATGAAGTAATTATTTAATAAATAATGTGTACCTTTTGCTGCTTGAGTCTGTAGGAATATAGGAGTCACTTCCTCCTTGGGATCTTGAACTATGACATTTGCTATACTAGCCATTGTGGAGGCATTCATAATAGAAGCTGTAGATAAGGTATCCACTGGTGCTTCACTACTCATTTTTGCTTGACCTGCAATTTTAATGTCATAAAATTTCTTAAAATATTGCAAGTTCAGTTGAATGAGTAAAGTATCAAAAATAAACTATGATATAACTGAAAGGAAGTGGGATTACTGTAATCCTTATGATATAAGTGTGATAATATTTAGAAAGGTGAAGCACAATTTGTTTTGACTCAGAAATGTTTTTAGAACATGAAGTCTTAAGTAACTGTAAAAGGTACTCATTTATTTTTCACTTTTTAATTGTCTCAATGTCACTTAAAAAAGTTTCACTTTAACATATGGAATTTTTGGTATATATTGATTTCCAAGTATGCTAATAATAATTGAATTTTACTTAATTGAATTTACTTAATTCTTTAATATTAATTTCAATTTCATTAAAGTTTTGTATAATTTTAAGTTTGATTAAAAAAATATATATTTAAAATAATTTAATATGAAAATTAGATTAAAATTATAAAATTCTGTAAATAAAAGTTTTTTGAATACTTATAATTCGTTATTGAGTAATGAATGCAGAAGGAAGCCAAAACTACTAAATAAACAAAATTTAGTCTTCTAAAATGAAATGTTTCTGAATTTCTGGAACTTGCATGACATTCAAAAGAGAACTTGTAATCTACAATTTAACAACCTTTAATCAGAAGATCTATTTGCAGATTCTTCAAAATGATAAGATATTTTCAGAAATACTATCACTTTAGAAATAAAGTATCCAAATTAGAATAGCCTATATACATCAAACTAATAGAAAATATATTTTGCAATAAACAGTTATTAAATAAATATTATAATTGTAGTTAATTTTTTATGACGGAAAAATTGAACAAAAATGATCTTGTAAATAAAAGTAGTTTTTAAAATAATATAATATTATTCAAGTTTAATTAAATTTCTTCAAAATCAGAAAGTAAGTGAGTTTCTAGTTTTTCATGCGTAACAGTATATTTTTAGATTTTTATTAGCTGCCCAGCAGAGAAAATCATTGTATAATCAACTGGATTGTATAATATCTTCAGTATTATATACTGAAAGCATATATTTTAGTTGAGAATACATTAAAACCAACTTATTTATGATTACTTTGGATTCAAATTTATTTTAAAATAATAACTCATTAATGTTGTTTATGAATATTAGCTACTGTGTATATATGAATTAATATAAATAATCAATGAATGTGGATCAATTCTCTCTCAAGTAAAAATAGTCAAGTACAAAGATAATGATCAATGATAATGGACAAATATTACTCATCTTGAATTATGACTATTCTAGAAAAAATCTTAAATCACTCTAACAGAATTATTTCGATCAATAAAAGAATAAACTGAGCATATATCACTCCAATTATAAAAAATGAGTTCAAGTACGCGAGAACCTATTAAAATAAAACATTGTGACAAAGCCTAGGAAATTCTGACAACTTGTAATTAACAAAACAAACAGTACACGTGTATCTATTTGTTTTCATAATTTACAAAACGCTCAAACAATCTGGCTGGCATCTACATACTGCATTGCTGTTCTCAGCATTGCCTTGAGCGATCATCGAGCAAAACACGATTGGCACAGAGACACAAACAAGCACGCACACTTCCCATCCACAAGCCAAGCACTTTCCCAATCCTCACTTTCCCAAGAACCAGGGCACAGTCCAGCATCCAGTCCACAAGCTCCAGCCAACAGAAACCATCTGTTGGCGAATCCTCATCATCGAGCAGCCCTCAAAACAGCTGTCATCAAGCCCTCCTCGCCTGCCTTATGGAAGAGCTATATATAGCCGAGCGTTTTTCCCCGCACACACTCGTATAGAGCCGTGGACTAACACACACGCACACGCAAAAAGGAACGGAGAGTAGAAAAAAAAAAAAAACAGAGCGGCCGAGAGGGCCGCGCTTTAATCGATACACACATATACGCACCTCATGATCGCGCGGCCGACGAGGACGTCGACGTTCTGCAGACGGA
>JAPYZA010001240.1:0-32296 GCA_030522685.1 Eupelmus azureus | reverse complement strand
TGGCTTTGAAGGGAATTATTGGTTGACGGAGTCTGAGTCAATTAAAAATTCAAATTTCGCGCCGAAATTAGCAGACGAAAAATGAACTATTTTGGTTATGACAAACGGTAAAAATTAAACAATACCACTACGAGAAATCCTTGAATAACGTAAAAAATTATTATTAATCAAGTTTTTCTCGCCGTGGTATTGTAATATAAGCTTGAAATGTTGTAAAATGATAGATAATTTCATAACAGAGGGTAATTAACTTGTAGTTTGTTGTAATTTAATTTTTACCGTTTGTTATAAGTAAAATAGTTAATTTTTCGTCTGCTAATTTCGGCGCGAAATTTGAAATTTTAATTGATTTTCGGACCTCCTTAAAGTTAATTATTATAAAAAAAGAATGAATAACTCAAAAATATTAGTACACGGAGAGAATTTTCAGTAAAAACTATAGTTACATCAAACAAGGGATGCATCTTAACGTTTGTAAAAAATACCGTTACAAAAGAGAAAAGTTATGATGCATAATAAAGTTAATTTTTTTCCCCATGGTAATTTGTTCCCCAAAGTGACTATACTAATTATTATCGAGTTATTAAAATGCTTAACACTAGTAGTAACGTTATAAGAAAAAATATTATTAAATTTTTTATAAATACTATTCATATAATATTTAAATAATTTTTAAATGTGATCAATACATAAACTATTTATTTCGTTAAAACAGATAGATAAAATATAGAAAAATGTAACAGTTGTATTCCATATCCTCGCTATGAAGATAAAGTAGGTTATTATTTGGGATGTAAGGAAGATCAGACATTAAGGATGTAAGGAAGATCAGACATTAATTAAACAGGAGCTAAATGGTACGAAGCGAATAACTTGAAATCGGAAACAACTTAATCAAAAGAGTAGATAAAAGTCATATTGAGTTGTACTTTTGAACATGAATTCATAGCTAACTGCAAATTCCTTCGTTATAAAATCGTCGAATGCAGTTTTTAGAGTGTAACTTTTATCCCTGGCGAAAAAGTTGTAACAACATTTGTTTACGAGCACAATTCATTTGTGGAACAGTTGCGCGCTTCATAGTATATTGTGAAAACGAAGGTTTTGCTTTGTTTTACGCTTCTGAAACTGAAGTTTTCGGTTAGTAATCAACAGTTGAATTTTATTCGTATCCTGGGGCCAATTTGCGCGATATTTTCGGGGCCAATTTTGTTCAAAAAAATTAAAAAAGAAAATAGAAAATGGTTTATTCAAATTTTATTAATAATTAATCAATATAAAAAAAAATTATAGTCCTCGTCTCTCTTATATCATATAAGTATCTGCATTCATATATTTTTATAAATATAAGTATCTGCATAAAATTAATGATATTTTTACTAAATAATAATATTTCTCAAGTTCGAATCTATTTCTCCAAAAAAATTATCCATAGTGACTTCTAAAATTTATAAGTCAACTATACTTTTAAAAATTTCATTTGGCATAAAGTATGCAAATACCTTCGCTTTATGGTATAAGAAGAATATCGTTGCCACGAATTTTATCTAGAATCTCTAAAGTCCAGTTAAAAAGTATAAGAAAAAATGCATAAGCTCAGCTACAATAATATTAGTTACATTGTAGAATACAAAAATAACTTTTTAAATTGGAAAATAATGTTTTATAGTTTTTTGATTGAATAACTTGAAAATTTAAGGAAAAACTACTACTTGCACAAAAAATGTCCTCCAGACCACAAATTACATCATTTATCGGAGAGTACTCATAAGTTAATCTTGTAGAGTGGACCTATAATTTTGCATTATTATGGAATTAAATTGACTTTTAAAAATTATAAAAATAATTCGTATAAAATAATTTACTTGACTTTATTTCATACTTTTTTTGTTTATTGCCAATATTAAAATAATGTTTATTAAATTTAAATTTACCGGTTGAAATTCATGCGACACCTAGTGACACTATTACAAAACTATGCCGAACTCAGTTGTACAGTGTACTGTTGTAGTACGACACTAGCAGTCGACGTGTTTATAAATATGTACTACCTGCTCTGTATTATTATGACATTTGAAACACCAGCACTACACTGGCACAATAATTATTTAAAACAAACATAAGTTTATCAATTGTAAATAATTACTTATGACTTCCATATTTAAAAATCTATTTATCTAAAAAATTCATTCACGTAAACATATTTATTTTCTACTTCAAAACTATATTTCAGCTGAAATCCTCAGTCAATGTTTTCAGCAATGCTAATACCTACATAATCCCAATGGTCGTGCTGTTGGTGGATGAACGAGCAAGAAGACAACGAGGCTCGAACATGACTAAGCAAATTTTATCTTGGGAAAGCGTAAAAGGCGGAGAAAAACAGCCCAAGCTGGATATCTGTGGCGTCGGAACTTGAGAATCTTTTGCTTGAGAAGGCAATGGATGGAAAAAGATCTATGAAAATGGTAAGACTTGCTCGTATTTCGCTAATTAGGGTTATCTTTCATCTTCTTAATTTACTACCTTGATTTTACCTCGGCGAAGTAAATTAAAGATTTTTCGAGAATAACCGTAAAACTAAGATCCCGTTGATTGTTCGTTTCTCCTTTCAAAATACGAAAAAAATACTTTCTGTACATGTGTTTATGTTTGTTTACGTTGTACTTGCTGCATCTTGTTTATTTTCATATAAGTTGCTAATATTTATTTCATATACATAAATAATTTTTTTTACTATTTCAGGATCCTCTTTCACCTGGCCCTTGTCTGGACATAAGCGATGATGAACTTGTCACTATTTCTGTAAGAGACCTAAATCGACAGCTCAAGTTAAGAGGACTATCACGAGAGGAAATAATCCGCATGAAACAACGCCGACGAACTCTCAAGAATAGAGGATATGCTGCTAGCTGTCGTATAAAGAGAATAGAGCAAAAGGATGAACTAGAAACAGAAAAAACTCAAGAATACAGAGATATGGAGGCCATGCAAGACGATAACAATAGAATGCGAGATGAAATAGAGTCTTGGCATTCAAAATACATGGCATTGAAGAAATTTGCTGCAGAGAAAAAAATTCACATTCCTCCAGAACTGGAAACAATGTAAAAGTTCCCTCTTTAAATTAAGTTAGGTTTTACTGACATATTTATTTTTATTCTTATGTGCAAAATTGTAAATGATACTCTTGTCTATGATAATTTTTTTAATTATAAAAAAGTATTAATTTTATAGAAATTTAAGGTACAATGATAAGTAAATAATTTTTATATTATCTTTTTATGTTTAAAATATTAAATGGGTTTATACATTGCTAAGCTTACAATCAATGTTTCCTTAAAGATAACTCAGCTACTTTATTTTGTAAAGACATACACATTGTATGAGAATTCTGAATATACTTAAAAATTATCTTTATAGATCAATTTTTTATTCATTTCTGTCTGCTCACTCTTACCATACTAGTCTATTTTTAAGTGCAAGTAACATGTTCTCCTGCATATAATATTGTTATCTTCATTTAAAGGACAGTAAAGCCTGTTTAATATTTAATGGATAAAAATAAAAAAAGCGGATTTTTTTCATAATATTAATTTGTATTTTAATAAATAGAAATTTCTATCTTTTAAACAAAACATACACATTATTCTAAGTTTGTTATAAAAATATTTTTTATGTATGTTACAATTATTATACAAATATTTTAGTTTTTAAATGCTACCTTGTTTGCATATCTTCGTAATGCAATAAATATATTAATTGACTAACTACATGCACATTTATTGAATTACCTAATAATCTGTATTTTTGTTTCATAGTTAAATCATTTGGAAATTCAAAATCATCTGGAAAGCACATTAATCTGGATACCTCTGTAGGTGTGAAGTATCGTAATTTTAAATCTAACAAAGCTTTGGTTTTGTTTTCAAGTGACTCACTGCTACTATTAAATTTTGTAAATGCTTCTTTTACTTCAGAATCAGAATAAGGAGATAATACTGATCCAGTACCTTCAACATAATGACTGTATGCTTTTGTAAAGCAACAAGATCCATTTGATTCTGGAGTTCTAATATCTAAGAGATTACTTCGTTTTTGTAGAATTTTTTCAGAAATTAAAAATCTAGAGTCAACATTTTTTTCTAAAATATATTTAATTTTAAAACACTTTTCCTTACTCCTAGAGTTTAAAGTACTGCTTTCAACTGGTAATGATTTATACGACTTCTCTGGTAAAAGTTGTAAAATTTCATCTGGTACAGAAGTTATTAAATCTGGACTATCAAATACAAACTTCAATCCTTTTCTTTTAGCAATCAAATAGTATCTATGCCTTGAGTTAGGGATTCCAAACTGACACGGGCTGAGTATTAATTCCTTATAGTTAAACTGACATTTTTCTAAACATAATATAACTTCATTCCTTGCTTGCGAACTTTCAAAACCTTTCACATTTTCCAAAAGAAGATACTTCAGTGTTTGAATATGAGGAATGAGTTCCAATACATGTAATAAAGATATACACCTATTATCATCTGAATCTTTTTTCAATCCGACTCTTGTAAAAGGTTGACATGGTGGACTCATAAGAATACAATCAATATTTAATTTTAAAATTTCTTCTACAGTAAAAGATTCAATATTTCGATTAACATTTGTTGTATCTGGAAAATTATGCCTATAAACTTTATTAGCTATAGTATTTATTTCTGCAGAAGCCACTACTGTTGCTTTCACGGCACTTTCTGAAAAATATAAGTTGAAATTAGAAATAAATAATCTAAACAGTTTATATCTATATATTTTTAATTTATTCTAAATATTATTCAAATTCTTCAAAGGACACATTTAAATTTTCTGTAAAATGGATCTATATAGCATTGATTCAAATAAATAAAAATAGCAAAATTTACATTCATAAAAAATAGTGTTTATAATTTTATTTTTTTAGTATACAAAAACTTACCGCGTAAGGCATAGTGCATTCCTCCAATTCCACTGTATAGCTCCAAGACCCGCATATTTACTTGTATTTAACACAAACTAATCAAAAATAAAACAATATTTCATTCGGCATTCCGCGCGTGTGTAATGTAACACGTGCGCGAGAACCACATCTGTGTCGAAGATATAGATATCAAATGGAATAAGTCACAGTAAACAAACGAAACTCAAGATCTGAACCAGATAATTAGATACGTTGACAAACGTATCTTTACCCCGGACAATCTCTTAAGATAACACTTTTGTCTAGAAATGACAACGACAAGTAGATAACAAAAGTCAGTTTACGATACACTTCTGAATATAGAATTCGAGTCAAGTCTAACCTTGCCAACTGACCTGACGTATATACAGGCCTAACCTAATCCCACTTCGGAATTGCAGCTGTGTGCGTTGATGCGAAGTGTACTTTGGGCGCATCTGACTGTATAGTATCGCATGAATTTTAGTTAACGTCGTATAACATTGCTGCACACTGCGATAATCGACAGACGAATTTGCGCTTGTACCAGAGTGGCGATAAGGTGATCGTGATGACACCAATTTATTCTCGACCTTCGACGATAAATCTCGGCTCTTAGCTGGGAAAAAAGTCATTGATCTGCATAGGCGACTATGTGCCAAGAGGGAGAAGGCTACTTTTAACCTACATGCTGCTACTTCATTGTTGTCAAATAGAAAATCCAGTGCAGTGTGGTTTTGTTGTTTGCTGATATGTAGTGGATTAGAATACGAGAAATTATGGGTTTCGTTGAGTCGCATTATTGAGGATAAACAGCAAAGATGTTTCGCAGTCGCAGCTGGTTTGGAGGTGGACTGTGGAAGCCCAAAAATCCTCACTCATTGGAACATCTCAAGTAAGCTGACAAAAACAAAGCATATTGTTATTGATTAAGTAGAGTTGTTTTATGAAAATAAAATATACCCTGATTTCTTAGTAATCAAAATCAATTTTAATGAGATTTTTTTTAAATTACATAATCACTTATAACATGCGAAATATGAGTTACTAAATACTTCTAGATTATTGTATTGTATTCTTTGTGTTTCAAATATTCTTTTTATTTCTTCTCGATATATCTTGAATTATGATATAAGTTTAGTAATAAATAATCTTTTTAGGTACCTGTACAATGTTTTATCAAAGAACCAAACGGTTTCTGAAAATAATAGAGGCTTGCTGGTCGAGACCTTAAGATCTATTGCTGAAATTCTCATTTGGGGTGATCAAAATGATAGTAGTGTATTTGAGTAAGTAAAGTTGTAAATAAATTTCAATTATATTTTAAACATTAATGAAATAAGCAATAAAAAAAATGTTATACTTACAGCTTTTTTCTTGAAAAAAATATGTTATCCTTTTTTCTTCGGATAATGAAACAAAAATGTGGAAGTTATGTATGTGTTCAATTACTTCAAACACTTAATATCTTATTTGAAAATATCCGCAATGAAACATCACTTTGTAAGTAAACAAATACAACTATTTTAAAAATGGAATGAATTATAATTAAATTTGGTTTATTTTTTTCAGATTACCTGTTGAGTAATAATCATGTGAATAGCATCATAGTACACAAATTTGATTTTAGTGATGAGGAAGTGATGGCTTATTATATAAGTTTCTTAAAGACTTTAAGTTTGAAGCTTAATGCACATACAATTCACTTTTTTTATAATGAGGTAAACGAGGTATATTGTATTGAGTGTTTTATTCCTATTTTCATGCATCATTCCTTTCATATATGCATGCTTTTTATTTATTGTTATGATTGCATTTAAATGTAATGATGAGTCTTACATTTATATTAATATTATTTGCCAAAAATATTTTATTACCTTATTATGCACAGTTTATTTAAAAATTTTTTCATTTGCTTTTTGGCATATATTTATTAAGCTTATTATATTGTTGTCTTTAAAATTTGTTATTGGAATATTAATTTGATTCATAAACTAACTATCCTACTATCCTACATTTTTTTGAATGAGAAATTTATTTTCTATGTATTTTAATATTTAATGTAAATTTTAAACTGATGATTAAATTGTGATTGTTTTCGTTACATTCATAAAACAAAAAAAAACAAGCTGCATATATACCTGATTTTCATCAGAAATTTTATTATATTATTTTTTTATTCAAGCACACAAATGATTTTCCTCTCTACACTGAAGCTATCAAATTTTTCAACCACTCTGAGGGTATGGTTCGCATTGCTGTAAGAACGTTAACATTAAATGTTTACCGTGTTGAAGATGCATCTATGCTCACATTTATTAGAGACAGAACTGCTGCACCATATTTCAGCAATCTTGTTTGGTTTATTGGGAATCACATTATTGAACTGGACACGTGTGTAAGAAATGATGCAGAGTAAGTATTGTATAAATTAAAGAAAAATTCATAGCGTCTAATAATTTATAATTAAAAGTCATTTTTGTATTTTAGTCATCAAAGTCAAAATAGATTATCAGATCTGGTAGCAGAGCACTTAGATCATTTACATTATTTAAATGATATTCTCTGCCTCAACATAGAAGACTTAAATAAAGTTCTGTCAGAGCATTTATTGCACAAGCTTCTAGTTCCTCTATATGTGTATTCTCTGACAAGACGAAAAGATTTATTGTGCCAAAACCAAGTGAGTATAATATATACAGTACAATATCTTAATTGTCAAAATATTAAAATAGATTCAAAAATAATATAATATAGTTTTGAATATATAAAATTTCTTTACAATTATTATTTTAATGCAGGAGGAAAGAAAATATGTTAGCACAGTGGTAGCTCTTTTCCTACTATCTCAGGTATTTTTGATTGTTTCTCATGGGCCATTAGTAAGGACTCTCGCAGCTGTGATTATAAAGTCTAATTTAGACATTATTAAAAATGGTGCAAGTAAAGTATTAGAAGAATATGAAGATATGGTATCTAGTGAAACTGTTGCCTTTTTGCCGCCGAAAGAGACGTTAGAGAAATCGTTAGAAAATTTAAATGAACCACAAAATTCATTAAAGTTAGAAAACGTGGAAGAGGAAAGTGAAAATGAAGAAGCAGAGGAGAAAAAAAGTTTAAAAAACGATAATGAATTAGAAAGCAGTGGAATTTCAGGCAAACAAAAAGAAAACTGGTATAGTGCAGAAAAAGTTGAGCAAAATGAACCTAGTGTGTCTTCCGAAGCTGAATCTAGTCCTGTAAAAAGTGAATGTGACAAGGTAGAGGTTACTAATGAAACAATAGAAGATATAAAACACCTAAGTGTAACTGATGAAGAAAAAGAACAGAGACTGGCACTTGAAAGTCCTTTAAATGTGGATGCAACAGATACAGCAACTGAACAAGAATCTTTATCAAACAAACCATTTCTTGAAACTGTATTAAATTCTTTATATTGTACAGAGAATGATTATGCTGCTTTATTTGCCTTATGTCTTCTCTATGCACTAGCTAACAATGAGGTAAATTTATAAAATTTTTATTGCTTATATATTAAATTGTGGAAATGAAATTAATTATTAATTTTGTTCTCAATACAATGTACTTTTAATTCATTGTAATTTAGTTTATTTAACATTTATTTAATTATCACATTTTTCATCATATTTTAAAACCTTTTTCTTATAAATTATATAATAAAATGATTTTAGTTTTGCTGATTTTTAGCATTAATAAAATACAGTAGTGTCTTTGGAATTTTTGAACAAATAACAGACTAAAAATTTTTTTAGGGTGTGCATCCAGAGACATTGGGCTTGGTTTTAGCGCCTTTAAAAATGTCTATAAAAAGCCGATATAATGAAACATTGTTGGACAGAATTACTCATATTATAACACTAAGTTGCCAAACAAGTAAGACCTTTTTATCTACTGTTCAATCAAAAGATTACCACTTATATTTTATATTTCTAATCAGATGCCAGAGTACGTCTTGTTACATTGGAATTAGCGATTAAATTATTAACGCAGTTAGTAATGACTGAGAATGAAAGTTTGCTGCAAGATCATCACTTAGCAGCTATAGAAGGCGCAAAAGAACAGAGTACAGCTCTTCTTCGAAATTTTTATAAGGTCAAGAAATGGAAAATTGGGATTACTAAATTTCTAAAAGCATGTTGCATGTTGTAGATGAAATAATTCTTATTTTACTCAAAAAGTAAATAAAAAATTTATTTTAATTTTTATTTACAGAGCGAGGATATCTTTTTGGATATGTTTGAAGATGAATATAGTGAAATTCAAAAGAAACCATTAAAAGTAGAATGGCTCATGATGGATAGCAATATTTTATTACCGCCCACTGGAACTCCGATGACCGGCATTGAGTTCAGTAAAAGACTGCCTTGTGGAGAAGTAATTATTTCATAAATTATAATTTAACTACAAACTATTTTCGATAGTCTTGTAAAACAAATTCACTAATAAATTTTTACATTTTGCTAGGTTGAAAGAGCTCGTCGAGCAATTAGAGTATTTTTTTTAATACGTGAGCTCTCACTAACATTAAATAATGAAGTTGAAACTCAGCTTCCATTGACAAATCCAGGTAGCTGTGTACAAGTTAATAATGTACTTGATTTGAGTAAGTTGTTTTGTAATCTATTTCTATTATAATTTGACCGCTTATCATATTTATTCAATAATCAAAATATATTTATTTTAGATAATAGCGATCTTATTGCTTGCACAGTAGTTTGGAAAGATGGGCAAAAAATTCGAAGATTCTTAGTCATCGATTTTATACAATTAATTCTTGTCGAGCCAGATACGCGAAAACTTGGCTGGGGTGTAGCAAAATTCGTTGGGTTTTTACAAGATATTGAGGTTGCCGGTGACAAAGATGACTCTCGTTGTCTGCACCTCACGATACACAAGCCGTTAAGCAGTAGCACAAGCAATCGAGTACCTTTACTCTCAGCAAAATTCATATTCGATGATCACATCCGCTGTATGGCAGCTAAGCAAAGGTCGAGTTTTTATGATGTTCTTTTATTTATTTGTTATTTCTGATTGGATTGGTTTGCAAACAAATATTATTTTTTAAATTGTACTACACGCTTTTTAAAGTATTTGGTTCTGTACGTTGGTGTACGTTCGCGTACGTTCGTGTACGTTTGCGTACGTTGAGGTACAAAATATTTTATCTATGAAAACATTTTTTTTTACTTAACGTCTGTTTTTGTACTTATCTGTATAAGATTGGACATTTCCGTACGTTGGCGTACGTTTGCGTACGGTCGCTTACATTCGCGTACGTCCGCGTACGTTTCCGTATGAATTGTCCGAATCTTCACAAAAACGTACAGAATCGTACGCGATGTAACACAAACGTACTATTTTTATTTCCATTAGGGTATCTACGATAAACTTATAGTGAAGAATATTTTGTAATTCTAATTGACTTAAAAATTTTATTATTGAAAATTTTCTGTATGCAATGTAAATGTTATATATAATCAATGTATTTAAATCATTTGTTTCAATAAGTCATATTTTCAAATATTTTTTATTTATTTAACAGATTAACCAAGGGACGAATAAAAGCAAGGCAAAAGAAGATGAGCCAAATAGCAAGACTGCTTGACATTCCTACCACTGCTCCACATTGTTCAACGCCTCCGAATTATGCTTTGATTGGCTTACGCAATGACCGTAATTACTGATTGCTAATATTAATTGGTTACTTTTTATTTATTTATTTTATTTGAAAGTAAATTTTTTTTTCAAAATTTGTGTTTTTTTTTTTATTTCTAACATATTCCTTCTAACACTATTATACCTATACTACAATTTATCAGAATTATTGCAGCAATACTTGCTTGAAATAACATCCTCTTTACTTTTTGCTTACTGTAAATAATTCTTAATAACTTTTGAATTAAGTTTCCGATCAATTAAAGAAACACATCTTTTAAAATCATAATAACACTTTTCTCTTCAAATCATAACAACACTCATGTCTAACAAATGCATTACATCTCATTTTCAAGGCACAGCAGGCCGGGGCCAGAAGCCACGGGACCAGCAGCGTCTCTTCACCGTCAACAAGGTACCCGGCTTCGCCGCCCAAATGCGCCGCGAAAGCTTCAACAAGTCAAGCCTGCGTCGCGTGGACAACAGCCCGAGCGGCCGCTCCCAGGAGGGCTGTACCAGCGCCGGCTGCAGCGTCCGCACCCGCGACAACTCGCCCAAAATGCCACGACCTCGCAGCGAGGAGATCCCGCTTGAGGACATGAGGTTGCGCAAAACCTCGCTCACCTCCAACGTGTCTGTCCTGGCGGACCACAAGGAAGCGACGAGCTCGACGGCCTCCGTGGCTGTCGTGGCACCGAAGGTACCGGAGCTGGCGACAGGAAAGCGCTCCGAGGAGACGTCTTTCACCGAGAGGCAGAACCATGAGAGCCGGCCGCGCAGAAAGGGCCAGGTGGAGACGGTGTGATTGGCGCGGTTGTATGCGAGTGTCGCTTGACGTGGATAGCTTAGCTAGCTCGTTGGTTTAGGCTGAGTCAGGCTGTTGTAAATAATTTACGCGATGTGCGGCTTTTCGATGGATTGTTTTGCGCTGAACTTGGATAAGCGAGATCATTTGTTTATCCGCATGACGTTGATGCTTTTGACTTATTTTTCTTTTATATATGGATAGATTTTATTTTTGAGGAATAGGATTATTGAACTGACAGATGTTCTCGTGATATATTTTTAGTTGATTTTATTTTAACGATGTATTTTATAATTATGGAAATGTAATTTTTCGACAAATATTTTTTATAAAAGCTATTTACTAATTTTTATACATTTAGATTTATTGTACTTTATTTTTATGCAAGAGGTTTTCAAACAATCTATCGAACAGTCCTTGGTTTAATTAAATTTATTTAAGTGGGTATAATATTGGAAAGATGAACTATTCTTTTTCAAAACACTAAAGACTGGTAGCATTGCAGAAAAGCAAAATATTATAAGCGTTTATTGCGTAAATTATTCAAGACAACCTAACACAACTAAACCGAAGTTTAAATGTGGACAAAGAAGAGTGATAAAGTCAATCTTTAGTAAAATATTGGGTTCAAAACCATAACTTTGTTGAATGGATTTTCTAGATGTTGACTTAAATTGTTGATTAATTTAATCGCAATATTTTGTGGAATTATATGTGCATAACTAAAAACGTTAGATTACATTACAAGTAAAAAACATATCATCAACAAAATCGTTTTATACTGAAATATTAATTAAAAATCATATTTAACTCGCGAATTAAATATTGTTTTATGTTAATGTAATCATGAGCTTGCATTTCAAGCACTTCAACTGTATATAATTGATGTATCATGTTTGTACAATTTGATCTTTATTTCTTTCAAGTAAAATGAAGAAATAAGTAATTAAATTAGCTGTAACTAAATTATGTATATACAGTGCATACGTATGTTATTTTACTTAATTAAACAGAAAATACAACTCACTTGATGTTTTATTAAACTTTTTCACTTTACCATTTCCAAATACTCTAAATTACTCATTTGCTTTTTTAAATATTTAAAATTATATTTATGTTTTAGTTATTATTATATATAAATTAAATGTTTATATCATTTTATTTTTATTTAAAGTAAACTATGCTAGTATTGGACTTAAAAATATTTATAAATATGACTACAAATTACTTAAATAACTGTATATGTTACTTCTGATGAATCTAGAATATTATATTTTAATTTTTTAATTAAAACGGACGACCAAAGTTATTTTCAATTTATTCTCATTCATGTAATTAAATATAACAACAATATACAAAGTAACAAAAAAAATGGAAGAGTAAAATGTATTTTTAATTATTCCCGGGTTCTGTTGATCGGTCGGTAAAAAGAGTCTACCAACAACTAAATACAAAATTTACTAAAAAAAAAAATAAAAATTTTAATAAAATAAAAAAAACAATAAAAAATAGAAAATGCGAAATTATACTCTTACAAGATTACTTCAAATTCAAAAAACTAAAAAATCAACAATAAAATTTCATAATAATTAAACTACACTTCTTCACAATCTTGACACATCATCCCCTAACAAATCCCCAATCCACATTAATTAAAAATTTCAGACCGAACCGCAAATCAACAATCCAAAAACCAATCCACAAAACTTCGCCAATCCACTCATTCATCAAAAGTAAACAACCCAAATTCAGCAACATTCGCCGAAGCCCGCGACTTTTCTTAGGAATTTTCGTTTTCCACATCACACCTACTCCGCGCGTAAACATTGGCGCGGGAAATACGCGCGAAGATGCCAGCGTACAGAGCGGCGAAATAGATCGTCAGCGCGTCGGATTGTTGCCGGTTTTCCTTCCCTCGCGCGCTCGCACCTGGCTTTCCCGAAAATCCAGCGCGTCCATCTTCAACAATAGGAATTTTCCCGACGCTCGGCGCGCTCGACGACAATAGGGCAGAAAGGTGTGGGCCAGTTGGCTGAGGAAGCTCGTGGCTGGTAGACGGGTCGTCGAGGTTATGGAGAATTTCTGCAAGATCGAAAAGATCGGCGAGGGCACCTATGGAGTCGTCTACAAGGCCAAGGACAAGATCACGGGCAAGCTCGTCGCTCTTAAGAAGATTCGCTTGGAGACGTGAGTATTGAGATTCTTGGGATTTTTCATTCAGGGTCGCTGATGCTCGGCTGACACGCGCAGCTGTACACGCGCGCTTCGCATTTGTGAATGGAGTATATTGTTTATTTTGATGGGGACTCCTTAGGTTTGAATTGTTTTGGTGAGTTGTGGATGAGTGATGAGGCGTTTGTCGAATGGCCTAATTTAAGCTGGGTTGCATAAAGTCTTAATATAGATGTGGGAGGCATGATGTAGGAGAGAGTTTTTCATAGCTCGCTGGTGAGCTTGATTGGTTCGATTGTTAATTGAATAATTTTGTTGTTTAATGTGCGAGCTTTTGGCTTTCCTACCTGCTAACACGTGCTTTGGTGTCAGCTGAATTTGTGGAGGCAACGTTTTGTTTTATTAGTCGTAGCACCACAGAATTCAGCTTGTTCCATTGTGCACTGCTCACCTGGTGTTTTGCTCTGCCCCAGTTGCTTGCTAATATTCGTCAGTGCTTAATATTTGATCTGTCATTGTTTAAATTGTAATTTTTATTTTAATTTCTCAGACAGTGAGCATAAGTAATAAATGTAAACAATCATCTATTTCAATTTAAAGATCTAGATATTATGAATTTCACACAAGAATCAAGAAATAATTGTTATATTTATATTTGCAGTAAAAAATTAATATTTTATAAATAAAACTTGCAATTAATATAATAAGTTTCATAATACTTACTCTAAAAAACAGTCTCAGAATAATTGCAGATTGCAAATATTATTCTCTTACAGCTTTATCTTGCATTGAAAAATTCAATACTTAAAAAATAGTTCAATATTCATGAACACATGGAAACGTTAGAATAATAATATATCTTGATAAGAATAATAATTTATAAAATAATAATGGTCAAATAAATAGATAATACTATGTTATTAAAAATAAATAACAGTAACCAAATTAAAGTAATTACTATATAAAATACAATTACTAATATTATTCCATGTAGCTTTAATTAAAAATTTTGTTTCATAAACTAAAAATTGTTTTTCTTGATTATAAATTACTTAAAATATTTAAAAATTTTTAAAGAATTTCACACATATTTTTATGTTTTATATTAATGTTTCAAGGTAAGAAAAATCTTGTATTAAAATACTTTATTAAAATTTATAATTAGGGAAAGTGAGGGTGTACCATCAACAGCAATCAGAGAGATATCATTGCTGAAGGAACTTGCTCATCCAAATGTTATTCAATTACTTGATGTTGTTCAAGGAGAAAAACATCTTTATCTTGTTTTTGAATTTTTACAACAGGATCTAAAAAAATTATTAGATTCCTTGAAAACAGGTCTCAGTCCACAATTAGTGAAGGTAAACAAAAAAGCTTACTCTATAAACAAATGTATATATTACTGATATCGATTTTGTTTTTATTTTTCTTTCTTTGTTTTTTAGAGTTATTTATGGCAGTTATTAAAAGCAATAGCGTTTTGTCATGTACATCGCATATTACACAGGGATCTGAAGCCTCAAAATCTTCTAATTGACCGTGAAGGTTATTTGAAGCTAGCAGATTTTGGATTAGCTAGATCTTTTGGAGTTCCAGTGAGAACATTTACACATGAAGTTGTGACCCTCTGGTACAGAGCACCTGAAATACTTTTAGGCACAAAATTATATTCCACAGCTGTTGATGTTTGGAGTCTTGGATGTATTTTTGCTGAAATGGTTTGTAGCCTTTACTTTACAGATAAGATGCAAATATAAATTTATTTATTTCATTTACTACATAATATCAAATAATTCAAAACCAAAAAATAATATAAATTTTATTCAAAAATACTCTTTAAAATGTCAATAAAAAAAAATAATATAAATTTTATTAATTTTTAATAGGCCACAAAAAAAGCATTATTTCCTGGTGATTCAGAGATTGATCAACTGTTTAGAATATTTCGTACCCTAGGAACCCCAGATGAAACTGTGTGGCCTGGTGTTTCTCAACTTCAAGATTACAAGTCTATGTTTCCTCAATGGGAAGCTAGAAATTTAGATGAATTTGTTCCAATGTTAGATGACAATGCCAAAGATTTATTTCTGGTAAGTTAATTAGTAAATTTATATAATAAAAATAAAAAATGTTATGATTTCAATTTAAAATTAATTATGTAAATCCATGAATTAAATTAATCACGCAATAATTACTATAATGCATAATCTTACTTTAATTATTTCAATGGTATATTGTATGGATAGTAAAATTATAAAATTATTTTATATAGGATAATAATGGATAATAAAAAAAGCATAATTTTAAAAATGTTATTTTTATTCAAATTTTTTGTAACACAATTATTTTTTTCTCAATCTAGTAACATGTAGTGAAATTTAACATTCTTTTGTCAATATGAGATAATTCCAATGCAATAATGAAAATTAGAGTGCTCAGTCTGCTTAGAAAACTCATAAACAAGAATTAAAAAATATTTCTTTATTTTATAGAAACTGTTGACTTATGACCCAAACATGAGGATCACGGCAAAACAAGCACTAAGTCATCCTTATTTCGAGGGTGTAAAATTAGTTCCTCCCCCAATGCCAAAGAAAGACTGAAAAGTAAGATGATAATATTCAAAATTTCATCCTATTTTCATATGTATGGCGCACAGTACAAGCAACGTCTAATAGAAGAAACCATAAAACGTGCAACAATGTTAAAAGGTTCCCTTTACGAATCAATAGTTACATTAAAAAATCTCGAAGATCGACTCCGAGACGAAGGCATCAAAGACACTGGATAGATCAAGAATTTGTACATATATATAGAGAACAGTAATTAATGTGTATATTTATGAAAGAACCGAAAGAACCGAAAGAACGTAAAAACGTATCTATATATTTTTTCTCGAGTGTACGTGTTATTTAAGAATCAATAAGCGTGTGAGAATTGCCACTACTACAATTTGGGAAGAGTGATTCTGCTTTTCTGCGTCTCCTGCAGTCCGGCAGCGTCTGCATGAATTGAACTTGAGGAGGCGAGCTTCGGCAGTCGCAGTTCCTTCGGTGATTTGGGCGATTTAACTTTCTCCGAGCTGCCGGCCGCCAACTTTTTCGGCGTCTCTGGCGACTTGGCGAGACTCGTACGAACGGCCCGTGGGGTGACGACGGCCGGAGGACTCAAAAGGTGTTTAGCTCGCGTCGGAGTTGAAGGCGGAGGCTGTGGTGAATCGAACGACTCGATCTTCTGAAGTGATGAAAGGCCTACCAAACTGTTTGGCCGCTGCGGCGCCGCCTGAATGTGAGATATTTATTGCCTTTAAATTTCGATAAAGAATTTGTTGACGCGTACCATTTTAAAAAGTATGTTACACTAAAAAAATTAATAGTCTGATTCATTAAAGACAGAACGTGGAATACGTAATCCTGTTTTGCAGAATTTAAAACAATATTTTTGACTTACACTTTTTGTAAAACTTTATTTTTTATTACGTTTTGAAAGCATGCATTTCTGCAAAACAGATTCTTATACTATATCTTCGAATACTTAAAATATTTGCCTGAATAGTATCTAGTAAATATTTTCTTGATAAATATGTAAGTACAATTTATAAAGTTACTTTTTTAGTTTTACTAGATACTATTAAAGTAATTAAGTAATCAAGGAAAATAATTTTTTCAGTGTATTATGCTATGACTTACTAGTACATGTAGAAAAAAATTCAAATGTATTCTGTACATATGAAAAGCTGAAAAAACAGTTTTGTAGATCCGTTTTGATGAGCGTTCTAGTAATAACAAATAACTAATTTTGTATTATATTTTCTCTATTTTTGATTGTTCTTTAAAAGAAATAGTAATTTTCATAAAAGAAATGAAAGAGCATTCAAATATAATTTTGCAAAATGATTTTCGTCAGTTTTTCATATTTATATGTACGTGATATTTATATAATAGAATATGATTTTTGTCCGGGTCTGCCTATAGTCACTGCCAATAGTTATGATTGTAATGCAATTTATGTAAGTATATACTTGTCCGTAATTTATTGAACAATATTTTCAATGGTATGTTAAAATGTCTGTTGTTGCTGAATGTGAACCTGTTGAGGAGGAACTTTTAAGAAAATAAAAAAAATAAAATAAAACAAAATATTTTCATATCGATAAATTAATTTGTATCAAATTTATGCAATGTAGATTGTTATGGGTGAGCGGAAAAGCAAATAAGGCGTGCGTAAATTTATATTTTGTAAGAATATTGTAACTTTCTACATTGTTATATTTACCAAATATTGATAATATAATTATTTACTTTATAAAATATGTCTTTTGTAACATTTTTCTTTCTCTACCTATTCTTAACCAAAACACATAGTGTCCTTTAAAAAAAAAAGTATAAATCAAATTAGATAAAACGTTAGATGAAATTAAAAAACTAAATGTATAAGTAAACTCGTGTAGTTTTAATTGATAAAAATTGTGCAAAAACTAACCTTGGCCGTTTGCTCGACGAAGGAGCGGTGGCTTGTGATCGTGACGATGCTTCAATTATAGGCCGCTTAAGTATGTGACGTAAACGTGATGAAACTTGAAGTGCGAGATTTTTTATATCCTGGCTACCGCATCTGATACTACATTTACTATTGTACATACAAATACGACAATCTACAAGTTTTCACAGAAGAATAGTCAACAAAGAGTAAGAAATTATCTACTGAATATAATGTATATTTAAAAATAATCAATCTATGTAATTAAAAAATTATCATAAGATATACTTTCATTTTGAAATTTATAAATTTCTCTGAATATATAATTGAATTAAAAATATTTATTATCAAAGTTAACAGCTCAAAAATAATAATTTGTGATTAAAAGATATGTTAAAATCAATCGTTTATTCTTTGCTAAAACAAGTATCTATAAAAACTATTTCTTTATTTTAATAATTAAACCTGATTTTAATTAAATGAAAAATTAAAAAAAAAAATTTAATGCTACTTCAATTCTTTAAAGAAAAGAGAATAGATGGATACTGGTACACTTGGGGTGCAATGAAAAGTGCATCGTTTAATTTAAAAACAAAAATATTATTGTTTGATAACTCTAGCGGTACAATTTTTGTTTCTCGTCAAACGCATGTATATGTTACGCATGTAACGTCGATCTTACGAAGTGATGTGTTCGTGTGTATAAGTGATAAAGTCGAGACAATAACGTATCCTATTATCTGTTCGTTATTATAATTATTAGTGCTTAATTAATAATAATATAGAGTCGCTCGAATACACAATCAACATATCTCAAAAAGCTGCACAGTGCGTGTATGCAATTATTTATTTATTTTTATTTTTATTTTTATTTTTATTTATTGTACTTCCTAATAATGACAAGAATCACATTATTCATGGAAACACATTTACGTGAAACTTGTATCTGCTCTTCTAAAATTAGTTTTAATTTCAAGTACCACGCTTAACGTTTTCTCCTCGTGTACTGATATACTTAACCCTCGCTCCTTTCATGAAAATCAGATCGATCGCTTTTATTAAAAGCTTGAATGTTACATCGAAACATTGTCAGTTTACTTCGAATACAACAATTAAAAGGATTACACATTTTTGCTACATGCATCGTTTACAGTTAAAGACGATTTTAATATTATCGTCTCTACATACTGTGGTATTTTCAAAAGTTTTTAAAATTAAATATACATCTGCTGTTTTGCTAAATGTAGGCACACTCGCTTCTTTATATGCTCTTCTTTTTTTTTACTTTTCTCGTTTCCTGGTCTAGCGTAAGTTGATACGCTGAAAAAATCACTTATTTGGTTGTACGGGGTTTCGCAATTAACATCATCTTTCTCGCTAGGGTTTTATTTATTAATCATTGTATTCATGAGTGTCGTTAGTAAAATTCGTGCATGATCTAAAAACACGTATTTTGCATTTTTTTTTTAATTTTTTTTTTATTGTAATAGTTGTAGAAGTTTCTTATAATGCTTTCATTTTTTCAATTTAAACGATAATCACAGTTTTTTCTTTAAAAACTCGTGTTCTAATTAATATGTCTATTTAGATACAAAAATTACTTGTATTTTCTTTTAATAAATCCTTAATTATGCGCTTACTGTTACTAATAAAAATATAAAAAAAATTCATAATTGAAGAATTATGTAAAACAATTAATTATAGTTTAGCGAAATTGAAAGGACTATAAGACACAATATCCACAATTTCGTATCGACGTAATTAAGCGCTAAAATCGAAAAAATCAAGCCTTTCTATACAATAACGAAGAAAGGCTTCTTTAACATTGCAAACATTGTTACAATTCTATAGGATATTCATGTAGGTGAGCATGAAAGTTCGTGGGGAAGAAATGTTTTTAACGCATATGTACATGTACACACAACTAAAACATTTTATTGATTGGTAATTACTCAATCGATACAACGAAAATGAAGGCGCGCTGTAAATGATGACACTTTGTTTTATTAATATTCAGTGTTAATATCATTTTTCATTGTTATGCCACTTACTCTCTTCGCACATCATCATTTTTTTTTCATTTTTTTTCTTTAATTATTATGCGTAAGATAAAACTTTGCTGCGATCTGGCATCTTACAAGCTCAAAGCTTTCATCTATTTACATTAGTGGATGATAATAATTACTCTCTGTGTCTTTCTATATTGTAAGTAGCTATAATGTCAATCGAGACATTTATTAAATCAATGAGTCTACGATTTGTTAATTCTTTTTAAAACGTACTCACTCTAAATACTTTTAAAATGTAATAACCTGAAGATTATTTTCTTTTCAGCTTATGAATGTAAAAACTTACCCTTAATCTTACTTTTTTTTTCAAATTCTTTTCCTTTTTTTCTCAAAGTTGCACGATATTTTATCAACAACTTCAAAGGATCGTTACAAGGGTTACAATCTAATGGTAATCAAAGTGACAAATAGCAAAGTAAAATGCAAACTTTTAACTGCTCGTTATTTGTAAATTGTTAGTCAGTCGAAGGCAACAGAACATTGTTTTTTAAAAACACTTTCAGACTTTTATGTTCCTCTGTATAACAATGACGAAAATCAACCGGTATACTGCATTCAAAAACACCGCGTTACATTCAACGTGCAATCGAGTCACAATAAATAATCAAACGCCTACTCGCTCGTACTTTAACGCGAGTTCGATCAATTTTGATTCGCACCACGTATGTATGTCATATACATAACTATACTTAAAAGCTCATCATAATCATCTCCCCATCGTCAAAAGTAAATAACGGAACGCTCGCACGGACGAAAACGGCGCGTTAAAACCAAATTGTAGTTTCCTCTCGCTGCGCGCAGGCGGAGTATCGATTTATTTTTTTTGCAAAAAATGAGTAGTTCACTTCCGTGCGCCTACAGGCCAAGCGCGCCGGGTAGTTTATGGCATTTTTATCAAGATGTTCGAAGCGACAATGCGTGTCCCTTTTTCGCAATACGCTCGCATGTATACAGGGGCTTATCGATGCGCGCGCATCTGTGAGTAATTGCCGTTTGTTTATGCTCTCTCGATTTGCATCTAATGCCCGAGTTTGTTGTTTTATAGGCGAGCTGAAGGTTTTAAAAAAGCTTGATGCGCGCTTTGATGATCTTGTGGACGCTCGTTGCTTTTTTTTGTGTGTTTGCGGATGATTACGTTTAAGGATAGTTTCAGGAGTGTAATAGTTGAATTAGGATTCTGGTGATAAGGTCAGTGAAGGGAAGAGATGGTTGGCTTGTATGCGTTACATTGATGAAATGGTAAAGTTTTGATGGATTTACTTTGAGTATGTTTGATTATTCATTTATTATGCTGAAAGGGAGCGAAAATTGTGAACGTTAATATTCTCGATCGTACAACATAGCGCATTATCTTATGTCGTTTCGCTAGGCTGATAACATCGACAAATTGCGTTTTTAATATGCGGGTAATTATTGAAAAATCTCGTTACATTAGGAAAATTTGGTACGAATTCGAAAAGTATTGATTTTAACAATTAGCAAGTCGTTCAGCTAAGTTAGAAAACCGTCACATTGCGTTTTTCAAAAACACGAATTGAAAATCATGGTTACAATATCAAAATTTCGTACGATTGAAGTCGTTAATTTGAACTTTATAGTGATACGAGCTACCGATTTCTTTTCATTACACGTCATCATACTTAAAAAAAAATGCTAAGAAAATTACCTGTTCTGTTGCTATATAATTTTTTTAATTAACCATTCTCCTCGCAATAATATTTCAAAGATTCCATTCCAAGTGCCCTCCTACCCTAAAAGACAATAAAATGTAAAACGCCTCACCTCGCAGAATGGAAACCGACCATCCCGGTCGAAAACGGCCGGAACGGCAAGTTTCTCAGGGCGCAAAAGAGCCTCGGTGACCGTGAAACGGCCGATCGCTTCTCCACTATATATAGAAAGTACCTTTAACGAACCATTTGGGACATCGTCGCGCGAACAATAGAAAAAACTAAAACACAACATTTTGTCCAAGTCCAATAGTCGAAGGATTTTACGTATAGGGCAGTCGCGCGTCCTTGACAAGCAAAAAACACACACACACTCGTGAGCTTGTTTGTGAATGTAAGACCGAGTCGTCTTCCTCCGGGAGCACGTAGGAGTATAGTCCGAAGAGTGGAGTGGACGTCCATGTTAGTCGTTGCGGAAGCTCGACGAGGAAGGGTGGGAGGAGATGTAAGTCGATGCGGTTAGCTTGGTATTTTGTAGGACGCTCGCTGCTACGGCTAAGATGCTGATTGACACTCCTGCGGGTTATAGATATAGATTGGCTGTTTATGGCCGGTTGGATAGTGTGCGTCTGCGCTTTATGGTTTGACGTCCACGGTTTGCTAGGCTAGGGGATCTTTCGTTGTATTCATATTTTTCGTTTGCAGTTGTTCGGTTGTGACTGCTTTCAAAAATTGACATTGTAGTACTATACCTAATGCATTTTTGGTAAACGGTGCGTATGAATTCATACGTAAGGTTAATTTTTGATTTTATTTAGCTACGGTTTGCAACCAATATTTAAGTTTATATTGAAAGCTGTTTAAATATATAATAATTTGTGAAGTTTTTTATGAACTTGAGAAGAAGAAAATTGATTTTCAAAATGATTCATATGATTTAGAGTCTAAATTGTTTATAACAATTACTTAAATAGTTCAAAATATAGCCAATCAGTCACAAAATCTATCCGCGTAATAATTTAAAGAATTATTAGAAATTAATAAAATATATATTTTATTTTCTAACCCTCCAGGCGCGAAATTCGATTTTTTGTGCCTGTTTAGGAGGCGTGAAATTCGCTCATAATGCACGAGTGAGTTTGAGCCATAAAATCACCGTCTTGTTTTGGAACGCATTACTTCGTGCCTGCTAAATAGACACGAGAATCCGAATTTCCCCTCAAGGGAATAAGAAAATAATATAAATAATTGATTCCTTTAGAGTTATTCTAAATGAATGCATATGTATAATGATGAGAAAATTTTTTTCAGATTTTAAAATATGTAGTTAGAAAAAGACCCCTAGCTTCGGAAAACGTTGGACGTCGTAAGAATTATTACATAATTATTTTTCATTTATTTTGTTATGTAAATAAGTAATATAAACATTCTTTTTATAACTATTGATATTTACAAATTAATATCGTAACAAGTAATTAATTTTATTTAATAACAGGATTCTAAATATTATTCATAAACAGTAATATAAAAATTTTGTATTTTTTAGCGCTTAGATTTCTTTTAACATTTTCAGAAACGCGTTAGAAAATAACCACAAGAACAAAATTAAACAAATACATCTGAATATAAAAATTCTACACTGCAAATGAATTTACAGTCTATAACTCTTAGAATCCGACCTTGATTGCTATAATAGCCTATTCCTCCCTCACCGTACACTAATATTAAACAAGATTATCTTTCGCCCAACCATGCAGTATTCCCTCAAATATATCAACTAAAAAAAAAAAATAAGGCATATACGAAAGAACCTTCGCTTGCTCGGTAGTCTCAGCGCTAGCTTGGCCACACATTGGCGTGTGTGCTTTACAAGAGTGTCAGTCGGAGCGCGGGGGCGAGGACGACGAGGACAGGCCCGGCGCCGTCCGCCTAGCACTCCTGGTTGAGGTTCTCGTCCGAGACGGGGAGGCCGTTCTTGTCGACGGTGCTGCTCGCGCCTGATGGTATCGGGCTCTGTGACAACAACATTGCCGAGTTGCGGTATTGGATACATTCGTGAATATTGACGAACGCTCGGTTTTTTTTGATCGGTTGTACAAGAGATGGGTAGGTATATAGTTTGTTCGGAGATGTAGCACCGATTTTTTTGTAGTTTCTCGGATTTTCAGGCGAACGAGACGAATGTTACGTTGGGAGATTGTTTTTGGGAATTAATTTGCTTTTTTGTTGTATTTAAGAATTTAGAAAAAGCTTGCAAAGCTTTGTAATTATAATCTAAGTTTTTTGTAGTCGTAACTTTTGTCTTATTCGGTGAGTTGTATTTCGGCGCTGCTTCATCGTATATTAGAAATTTGCTAATATTTTGATCATTTGATAAATAAATGTTAGAAATTTGCTATTCCATATGAAAACGAAAATGTATAAATACAGTGTGAATAGTAAAAGCCATTTTTATGAAAGCACACCTGTATTGCAAAATGAAGCGCGATTAAGTAAATTTAGAAAAATAAAAATTTTTTTAACCATGAAGCATAAAGGTGCTCAGCATGCAAAGCCAATACTCTATCTAAATTGCTTTTTTATTTAAACAAAAATTTGAGTCACATGTTAAAAATTGATTTAAAAATATAAAAGCACCTTTATTGTATGCGTCCGTTTGAAAATAAGTATTGTGACATAAATATAATTTTTCATTTCTTATTTTGAAAGTGTTAAACAATTTAATTTTTATCACTTCACTGTATAGAAAGAATAATCTTTTATACCCTAAAACTGATATTGTAAAGGAATTGTAGAGTCTTACTACTATTACAGTAAAAATAGTCATAGATAAACTGGAAACACAAAATTGATTTTATTATTTGTATATTATTTTATAGAAAAAATTACTATTATTAAAAATTAAAACTTGATGAAAATTCATTCCTATACTTTGATAAAATATCAGTATTTGATTTTGATTTGATTCATTTATATTCTTTTACGGAAGACTATGCATTCATAATAACAATACAATGAAGAACCTTACAATTATATATAATTACTAAAAAAATCAAGTTTAAGTCCCGTCATAGTCACTCTACAATTCCGCAAACCCCCCTTAAAAAAACCCTTACTTCACGATCATCGAAACGCGACTGCGAGCTACGCCGGCAACGGTAGTTTCGCCTCCATCGAGGGTGGAGGGACGCGATAAGGAAGCGGATCTATACAATACAATACCTGAGAGCCGCTTCCGCTGACGCTGCCGACATTCGAGGAGGAGGTCTGGCGCAAGTAGCTCTTGTCGTCGAAGATTTTCTTGTCGCCGCCGCCGGGCTTGTGCTTCATGTTGTCCATAGAGCCGATCTTGCTCTCCGCCTTGATTTCGATCTTTTGGGTCTCGATCTGCGGGCAGCGACGGTAATGTTAAGTTTGGTGAGGAATTGCACGTAAGCATGCGGATTGAAGTGAATGAGGTTTCAGATTCAAACGATTTGGACAATTTATTTATTATTAATTTTTTTTTTGTATTTTGGTATTTTGGAAAGAATCTTGATGTGTTCTTTTGAAATTAATCAAATTTTTTCTCAGTGTAACCGGTTTTTGCATAACATTTTATTAATGTTTCTATTGAATTTTCCGTATTAGAGATTGCCACTGTTAAATTGTTTATTAAATTTAATTGAACTTGGCTAATAATTTTTATGAAATGTTTAATATTTTCACATGAAATTTTCAAATAATCGCATGTATTTCCTTTAATACACATAACGAAAATTTTGTTTTTATTGTATATTTCGATTAAATGTAATGTGATTATACCCTTATTAATATAAATCCTACTGTGAATGTAAACATGTTTTGTACGACTTTATATTTCCGTGTGATTATCTATATTAAGAACACGTCTAGTTAATGTTAGCGTAGCTTTATAATTTTACTACAGACTAAACAATATATGCAGTGAAACTATAATTCAAAGATTACATAAACACTATCCATGATACTATATACTCTAAAAATTGATGAAACAAATGTTTTCAAATAATAAGATTGCAACCTTCATTTAATATTTTCCCTCTTTAGTTATGAACAATTGTTTTCGTTCATTTCAGTTCGAATATGAATTATTTGATATTTAATGCATTATGAAATATACTTATAGTAGATAAATATTTTCGAATTCATTTAAAAATTTTCTTCAGTTTGTTTGTCGTAAAATAAATGCAAAACAAAATTTCAATAACTTATTGAAACAGATAGACTTACCCTTTGTGTCAAAACATAAAATACATAATTTTTAGCATAACAATTTTCGAAAATATCGAAACATTCAAAAATATTACTCTTCTTATATTACATTTAATATAACGGAAACACGAATACGATATGACTAGCATTTATTTTACAGACACATAAACGATAAAAATGGTACTGTAGGAACACATGCCTTGCAAGTTTAGATCATTAATCTAAAATTCATGAAAGAAGTAGTATACTTACTTTACAGAAACCTAACCATCATACGGTCAGGTGATGATAAAGAGAACAGAGAAAATAGAAAAAAGAAAAAAGCCTACAGTAGCGCCGATGAATACGTGAATAATGATCAACTGTACACGGTTAAAAATTTTACGAAGTTTTTTTCTGAATATTACGAAGTTTTTGCGTATTTCTGTACATATTTTATATCTCTATCTTTCTTTTCTACTACGTATATTTGACAAAAAAATTTTCAAAAAAAAAAATTTTATTTTACACAAATAAATATACAAACAATTTTATATATTTTTAAACCAACTACGTAAATTTTACAAACATAGTTTAAACCCAATTAATGCGTTATTTATTTTACCTAAAATTTTCATTGATTTTAACAATTTATAATTAACAAATCATTTCTAACTGTGTACATGCATCAACACTAATGCTTATCGAAAAGCCCTCTAATACTGAATTTATACCTTGAATTTCAAAGAAGCCCTTCGAAATGTCGATTCAACTTAGTGTACGAAAAATAATTAGCTTTGCATAGAACAAAAAAGCAGCGTTTTGTACGGCTTTTTTGATTGACGTAGAAATAGATGAATAGTTTACTACGGTTTTGCGTGTCTCTGTCTACTTACGTTATTGGCGTTATCCTGGGGTGTTTTCGGAGGGGTCGCCGACGACTACAAACACCGAAAAAAAAGATAACAATGACTTGTTAATTAATGATTAATGACATCCAAAATGTCACGCATGCGAATTTTTTTCCAGTTCTTCAGGTTACTTCATCTTCTGAAAGTTTTTGGGAATGAGTCTTTTTAGCGGTTTTGACATTGAAGGATGACGCAAGCAGATTCATGATTTGAATTGGACATGAAAAAATGTTATAAAAGTTCCAAAAAATGTTTGAGTCGTCCTTCAATCATATTAATTATAGCATGCAAATATAAAAAAGTTAATTCATGTTTTAACTAAATTCTGTATTCTTAATTTTAATGATTAATGATATAGCTATAGATTTAGGATTGCTTTTAATTGAAGCTGATTGTATAAAGTGTTCATTTAGGTGAGATAACGTGTTTTCATAGCGTGTATCGATGGTATTAAAAAAAAAACATTTGTCATTAATACTTGATACTCAAAGATTATGTGTGAGAATTTAGCGTTTAAAGCAATACTTTTTTCTATTGATATATTTACATAGTTACATTTGCGAAACAAAAATTTTCTCTGTATTTTGCTTTGTGTTTTTCATAGCTATGAATTTTTTAATAAGCACTTTTACTTTTATTTATAAAAATCTATGTTATTTATAAACATGTGTTAGTTAAAATACGAAAATAACAACTTCGTTGGTATCGTAGATTGCGAAGATATGATTTAAAGTTAGTAATTGAACACTAACAATAACTTACTTGGACAGAATAAATATTATAACACTATAATTTAAAGCATGACTGTATAGTTGAAGCATTTATAAATTATAATGTTTCGCCTTTTAAACTAAATATAATATAGAATAGTTTTTTAAATTTAAAGCATGTAAATAAAAATTAATATTTAAGGATAATTAACAAAATACTCATTGCACTTTTTAATTATTAATCAAAGCTATTAAATATAGAAATATTAAAAGTATGAAAATATCTTAATTACAAAAAACTATTTAAAATATCGTTAGCGTTATAATGTTTCAAGACAGACATATAAAAACGTTAAAGTTAAAATTGTTACTATCACCTAAAAACATAATTAAATTGAAAAATTAGTAAAGAGTATTATAAAAAAGATATAGAAACTTCACCTATGGTTCTATTTAAATCATGCTTTAGAAATGTTCTATTCTGAACATCGACGACTGACATATCACAATTCCGAAAATCACGTACGCAGGAAAGATTGTATCATTCTCTCTAAGAAAACTATACGTATAATCACGATGCAATATGAGAATATATATTTATAGCCTCTGTAAATTTGTATGAAAAAATAACGAATACTTAGAAGCAAGAGAGCTATACCTTGACGGAGCCACCTCCAGGTACATGTTTCGCATTTTCCTTCGATCCGACTTTTGGCTTCGCCTTGTCCTTGAAGTCGAGTTTGACCGTCTCGATCTTCTTATCGCCTCCACCTGGTTTATATGCCGCGTTGTCCAGCGAGCCGATTTTCGGCTTCGCGTTCCACTGTAGCTTTACTTGCTGAATCTGTGAAGATAAGATTTATTTGATTTTTAATGGGATCGATTTGTTTGATATCTTTTTATAATTTTTTTTTTCTTTTGGTATTTTATAGTCTTATTCAAAACTATCAGATAATGTTTCATTTTAACTAAACTTTCAACGAGAAAAGTAATTGTCGATAACAATAAAAGTTTTAAATTGCTTTAAATAAAAGCAATTGAAGTAACAAGTACTTTAGCGAGTATTTTGTATAAATATTTTAAATAACCGGGAGAAGCTTAGGTCTCTAAGTTATGGATGTTGCCCCAATTTTGTAATGTGTCTAGCTGTTAAAATATCGACAATAATAAAATTTTAGACTCTAATGCTTTAAAACAAAACTCAAGTTGTCGATATCTTTAGCTTCATTTTTAAAAAAATTCAAATAAAAACTTTTTTTTAAACATTTTTTATTCAATCAAAAGGATGTGGTGTGTGTCTGTAAATACATAAAATTAAAGTAGGGTATAGGTAAAATTGTAGCTAGATTTTCAATACATTTTCGCTGCTTGACTTTGAACTTTTACAATTTTTGAAGAAAGTACATAGAATATTTTAATTATGCAAAAAACAAATGAAAACTTGGTTCTTTCAGTTTAATATTATGTATTTACAGACCTATAAAAGGTTTTTCGAGATTGAATGGAAAAGGTTTAAAAAATAGGTTTTATTTCAAAATTTTTTAAAAATAAAACTAAAAATAACAGTAACTTGAGATTTTTAAAGCACCATATTCTTAAAATTTTTAACTTTAATGGATATAATTCAATCGTCATAATTCATTACGATATTTTATAAAAAAACGAATTACCTTTTTATCACCACCACTAGGTGTGTACTTGTCATTTTTGGCTGCAATCTTTGGCTGTGCTTTGCTGAAGTCGAGTTTTCTGTTTTCGATTTTAACTTTTCCACCACCTGGCTTGTACGTAGCATTTTCCAGCGAGCCAATTTTTGATCGTACCGATTTCAAATTTGGCGAAGGAGCTGCGCCGACTTGAACTTTGTTCATGGGAACTTCTGAAAGAATGATATTACCAGTACGAAATTCTCGATACTCATATTGTATTATTTCAAAAAAACGGTAAGAGAGTATATCGTCGTTCCTAACGAAGACTAGTACATTTCAAAAACTACCGATTTTCAAATCTCATTTACAGATACTATAAGTGATTTTAATTTATCAAAAACCTTTCAATATGCAATATCAAGATTGAATCTTTAGTGTATTAAGCTCCAAAAAAACTTATATTTTTTTAAGTTCCAAATAATAAATTTAAAACAGACAGTTCTTGAAAAGTACTAATCTTTGTTGGGGGCGACGATATATCTGTAAACGTTATTTTTTAGTAATTATATTTCGTAACTTATTTAACTTAGTAGAATAGTACTACTTTTAAATAATAATTTAAGTTCTTAGGAATCTTGATTTATAGTAGTATAAACTTCTACTAATCTTTAATTGAATCTTTTGCACTAATTACTACTACACTGTATTAGTAATAATTTATTTTGTTTTTAAATTATTATGATTTCTCTTTTCAATTTACTACAAGAACACAAAAATCATTAGCACTTTTAATATAACTTTATTTATTATTCAATTATTAATTTTGGAAAAAATTGGATAAGAAAAATGAATTCTTATAATACAAAAAATTAAAAATCTTAGTATATCAAATAACTAAAAAACCACGCATTGAGTTCACAAAATACGAATCCCGAGAAAAATTCCTTCAACGGAACGAACAACGGATCGCGGCTCCGGAAATAAAACTATCAATCGATCCAATGAGATCGATCACTTACTTTTCTTTTCCGGGCCGGCTGCCGTCGAAGGCGCGGCATCTGGTGTCCTTGGCAGAGATTTGACGGACTTGCTGGGCGACTTGATGGGCGAGCCAGCCGCCGATCTTTTTTCGCTCGGTTCTCGGGACTTCTTCGTTGGCGAGCCCGCGACTCCATTCGTCTTTGGTGCCTGGATCAGGGTGAATTGTTTAGGATTTTTCGAATGCCAGTTAATGCGTTTATAGTCGTTCTTTGTCATTTAATGAATATGTTTTAACAATTTGATTCTGCGAAAATACATTAATTTGTAATTGTATTTATCTTTGTTGACGTTTAATTTCGATTTTTCGGATCATTAATTTTAAAAGTGCAGAGAAATTGGGGTGGCACTGGGTTTGAACGAACTTTATTTGCCTAAAGCCGATTCGATTTTCGATAAAAACTAAATAAAATAATTTGTCAACCTTGTATCGAACATTTTTATAAGTTTTAAAATATTCTTCGTTCGTTTTGAAAGCAATATTCAAATGGCATTACTAAAATTTGTATTTTAAAATAGTTAAAAATACACACCTCGCGTCGCTGTGTCGATTCGTCCACTCCGCTATCATTTTCGGCATCTAAAACGAACAGAAACAATTCAGCACAAACGTTTTAAAAATCCATAAAACTTATTCCTAAAATGGCACTCATTGATTGTCGACGTAAAAACTCAAATTTCATCCCGCAATCAATAACCCCAAAGCAAACTCTACATCAACACCCACCCACTCTACCCCTCAACAAAAGAAAAAAATTAAATCTCATATCCCCAGGACCTGCTCTAATCGATCTGGCCGACGGCGACTTCCTCATTTGCCTCTGCTCGGGCTTCGCCTCCTCCTCCTTCTGCTTCCTCGCCTCCTCCGGCTTCTCCTGATCGGCGAAGGTCGTCTTCTTCTTCGCCACAGTCTCACTGGCTGGCTCGGCGCTCGGCGACGGCGGCAGGGGCGACGTCAAAGACTTGCGCTTGCCGTCGTCGAAGCCTTTGATGCTCCCGCTGTCGGGCGTCTTCGGGGGCACCGGCGAGGGTGGCGGCTTGCTCGCTTCCGGCTCGGCTTTCACCTCTGGCTTCTCTGGCGCGGCGCTGGCCGGTCGGCTCTTGGCCGGCTCTTCGATTTTTTGATCGGTAGGCGGTTTCGTCGATTCGACGGGTGGTTTAGGCTCAGCGGCTGGTTTGGTATCTGCCGCGTTTTTCGCGTTGTTCTGCTGCTCTAGGGTCTCGGTCTTGCTCTTAATCGAGGCCTCGTTGCTGGCCGGTTGCTGCTCGTCGCTGGTCTTCTTGCTGTCTGTTTCGCTGTCGCTGCTCTTGCCGTTCTCGCTGATGGCGCTCTTAGGCCGGTTCATCTGGTCCTCGGCCCTTAAGGACGCGCTGGACGGCGGCCTGTTCATCTCCAGCTCCGCCATCCTGTCGATGCTCATCTGCGAGCGGAACTGGCCCCTCCTGGCGTCTAGCTGCTGCTGAGGTGGCAGCTGGGGCCGTGCGAACCGTGGATCGTTCGGGATCGGCGCCCGGTTAGGCGGCGCGCCCTGCGGCGGCGGGAAGGGCGGCCGATTGAGGAAGCCCGGCTGGGCCGGACGCTGGCCCTGGAACTGCGGCTGCTGGCCCGGGGGGGCAGGGAAGCGCCCCGGAGGCGCTGGTCCACCCGGCTGGGGTGGCCGGCCGAAGAAAGCTGGACCTGGAGCCCTGGGAGGTGGTGCGCGCGGTGGTGGCGCCCCCTGGAAGGGCGGCCTGGGCCCTGGGAACTGCGGCTGGCCCGGCTGGGTCGGCGCTCCCGTGGGAGGATTCAGCTGAGAGCGGCTGTCGAGGTGGCGCAGAGGAGGCGGCTGGCCGGCCGGGCCGAAGCGTGGCCCATCCGAGGGACCATTGTTGGCCGGCGGGAAGCGCGGGGGGCCCGGATTCTGTGGGTGGGGTGGATTTTGGTAGACCTGGAAGG